>JASCZW010017372.1:0-17156 GCA_034211315.2 Aedes japonicus | reverse complement strand
AAATTGTTTACAACATGAAACGCCGAAACGCTTCACTGACGAATCGGGATAAGAATAAAAATCAAATTTACATTGCACACGCACACGCTGGAATCAATTTTCATAAATCGATCACAGCTATCAACACTTGTTTCTTTCGACTATTGGAAACGGCTGGCAAGCTTCACTTTTCAAACGCTTGCCGGAAAGAATTTCATTTAAAAACGGCCGGCCCAACAGGCCCAGATTCGATCAGGTATCCTCTGCTGCAACGTCTTCCGCTGTCTGTGAAAACGACACTCCTCAAGCTGCTGAAGGATATCTGGCGCAGTGGTGATTTTCCCGCCTGCTGGTGGAATGCCATTGTCGTTCCAATTCCAAAGCCGAACTGCCACGAATCCGGACCGAATGCTTTCCGACCAATATCGCTCACCAGCTGCATGGCCAAACTCCTCGAGCGCATCATTAATCGACGGCCAATCACCGAGCTAGAGTCGAGTGGACGGCTCGACAAGCGACAGCACGCTTTTCGTACAGGTCGCGGCACTGACACGTACTTTGCCGAACTTGAACCGATCGCTGCCTACTACCGACGAACACTGCCTGATAGCGTCTTTGGACCTGTCGAAGGCGTACGACACCACCTGGCGACACGGCATATTGCGAACGCTAAAGTCTTGACGAATACGTGGTCGGATGCTGAATCTGCTGCAGAGTTTCCTCTCAGAACGGACGTTCCAGGTGTCCATAAGAGGCCACAAGTCTCGTGACCAACCGCTGGAGAATGGAGTGCCACAAGACTCCGTATTGTCTGTGACATTATTCCTCGTTGCGATGCAGCCGATCTTCCGTGTGCTGCCCGTCGGAGTCGATATGCTCTTGTACGCGGACGACATCCTTCTCGTGGTACGACGTGCAAAAGGAGAAGCCTAAACACCGAAAACTGCAGGCCGCTGTCAAAGCGGTGGACAAGTGGGCGAAAAGCGTGGGGTTCGCCATATTCGCGACGATGTCGCAGACATTTTACTGCAACCCTAATTCGCGTCGAGAGCCGGCGCAAGAGATCACCATCGATCAAACCCCCATTCCGAAAACCAACCGTCTGAGGATCCTGGGTATTACGCTGGACCGAACGTTGACGTTCAAGCCCTGCACTGCAAAGCGATAAAGAAAGCATGTGAGTCTCGACTACGGATCCTGCAGATGATAGGAGCGAAACTTCCACGTGGCAACCGAGCAACCCTGCTGCAGGTAGGTTCGGCGCTAGTCACTGCGAAGCTGACGTACGGTGTTGGACTAGTGAGCCGATCAGGACCTGAGACCCTGCAGACTTTAGCTCCAGTCTACAACCGCATGGTTCGGTTCAGCTCTGGAGCCTTCGTGACCAGCCCGATGAACTCAGTCATGGCAGAAGCGGGCACACTACCCTTCGAACTGTTTTCGACACAGGCGATAGCGCGGACGGCCATCAGAATGCTATCGATGAACCGTAACGATAACACCCTCCCCTTGATTCGACGAGCATCGGATCGGCTCGAAGAACTAACGGGCACTACGTTACCAACCGTCGGCCTACTTACAAGGTCGAGCGAACGACTGTAGCACGCTCGCACACCAGCAGTTGTGTGGGACGTGAAACGATCAGTACGAGCCGGAGATCCACCGGAAAAAGTGCGACCAATCGTACAACAACTTCTGGCAACCTTCAACCTTCGCTTCGCTTCAACCAGTTAACCGTAGTCTACACTGACGGATCCAAGTCTGGAGATACTGTAGGGGCAGCTTTTTACAACAATGCCATAGCTGGAACATACAGTCTCCCAAAGGAGTGCAGCATATTCTCCGCGAAAGCGTATGCAATTCAAATGGCGATCGCCATACCAAACCTTAGCGATCTGGTTATTTTATCGGACTATGCGTAGCACAGGCCTTGCGATACAGGTTCCATTCCAAGACATAGAACAGGCAGCACAATGACGGAATATCCGAATGCCATCTGAATACCAACGACAGCTAGAAGCAGACAGCAACCGACATTCGATTCCAATCGGAAGATACACTGAAAGCAATCAGACAACGCATAAGGAACTGGTGGAGCAACAAATGGTACGAATCCAGGGAATCGAAACTTAGGGAAGTGAAGTGTGACACTCACAGATGGACGGAACAAGGTAGCACAGCTGATCAGCGTGTACTTACACGTCTGAGGTTAGGCCACACACGACTTACGCACACATTCCTACTGAAAAAAGAGCCCCGGCCGAACTGTGACTGTTGTGGTACGGCACCTTATATTAGAATGCAGGAAATACGATGCAGAAAGAAGAAGCAACAACATCGAAACAAGTCTGCGTGATGCCCTGGATAACACAGATGAACGAACAGCACAAATGTTAAATTTTCTGCGCAACAGTGGTCTATACATAAAACTTTGGAAAAAAAATAAGAAGATAGTGAATATGATGAAGAAGAACAAATGAAATGAAGTGAAGAAGAGAACGAAGAAGAAGAAAAATTCGAAGAAGAGAAGAAGAAAGGACCTGTTCAGAAACCTACGTAGACTCGATTTTCGACACGAATCAACAGACCACCACTCCCCCACGTAGACTTTTCTCCATACAATTTTAGATTTTATAGTATGGAGCGTAGACTTTGATTAAACTCCCAACACCTGAACAGTCTACGGTAGTTTGATGTAATAGACCCCGTAAACTTGACAAGTTCCAACTCTTGTACCGAATAACTCTGAATTTTCCGACACGAATGCACACGGATTGTCGTAAAGTGTCAGTAAATAAACAAACAGTAACAAACAAACGAACACATGTATTACATTTTCGTGAGTAGTCATAGAGCATCCTTACTGTAGGTTTAAATCGGACCAAATCGGGTATAAAATCGCATCACTTTCAAAGGTGAATCGAGATCAAATGTATCCTCCTCCTACTAAAACATCCTTCCCGTGGCAACTGTGGAGATGTAGAGGTACATCCTATCCCTAGTAGTGGAAATCCAACCAACCATCATTTTCTTCCCTGAAGAACCGTGTGGATGTAACTAGCGCCGTTATTGACCACATAAGGAACTTTTGAAACCTGTACATTGAGAATGGTTTGCTAATTTCAGGCCCCATTTGTTTGGATTTATGCACAATTTGACTGGTTCCGGTCAATTACGGTGTAGCAATTACGAAATGTGCGATCATTTAAACCTAAGCACAAGTTCCTGGTTAAGTCATGTTTCGTAGGAAAGCAGATTGTGATTGCAATTATTTTGATTTATTACAGTTATTGCGAGAAAGGGATAACGCTTTTCGAAAAGTGAGTTACTCCATTAACAGAGACCTGGGGCCGCATTTTGGATCTCGAAACGAACGACTTTTTGTACGAACGCTTGTGAGAAAAAGTTCTTCGTTTCGAGTTCCAAAATACGGCCCCTGCATTTTAGACACTTATCTTGCATTTTTCTATTCGTCACAACAAAATCAACCTTGCACTGGCCTTGATCTGCTTTTTGTAATGCAACGCATGTTTTCCACAAGAATGCGTCATACCTAAATGGTGACTATACACATCATCAGACATCGGCAAACTCTTGATCAGAAGGGTATTGTTCCTCGATGAACTGAATGTAGTGCCGATTCTAAACTTTCTCCGCTCGCGCGGTTTGTTTCGGACTACCACTCGCACACGCCTGTAAAAACAGCGTACATAGAAACCGTCCATCACATGACCCTGAACCGAGTTTCGCAAAAAAGAAACATTAGATATAAGAAGAAGCTGCTCTCCATTGTTGTTGTTTTTGCTGAGCTTGTTGTGTAAATATCTATCAACAAAAGAAGAGCAGAATGCTCGTCTAGCGTTAATTATTCACGACCATTATCGTCAAGCGTGTAAATTGTATATGTTTCATCTACCACCTCTCAGGTTGCAATGTAAACAGATACTGCATTCCTACCTGCTGCCACCGGCACCGTCGGTCGGCACGTATTATCCTCGTTTAGTTCCAAATCGTCCAGCACCTTATCGATATCAACCAGATCCATTTTTGATGGTCACCTCTTCCGTAAATTACAGCGATCTTCCTACGATTTCAGGAACGATTCCTTCTGGAACCACACGCACACAACACCACGGTCCACAAGTAATTACGTTTCAACAGAACGATTCGCTAACTTCCTGATGGACTGCATCGGCAAGCAGCCACGCAGATGTGGAAACAAGCCAACGAAATTCTAAGAACCTAGAAGACAAGATGCTCGGAAGAAAAATCGCACTTTTTCGATTATCACTGCCAGCTCTGCTGCTCTGCCTTGTTGGGTGTTATCGCATTCGAACGGCTAGGCAATCCGATAATGGTGTTATCATTTTCCGTTCTAATTACATCGCGGCATTTGTAGAACATCGACCGGAGCTGCGAACCGCGTACTTCACCACGTATTTTACGATCCGAACTTGACTCGAAACTATATCTTTTGCCAACAAAAACCCGAAACATGCAGAATGGGAAAAATAATCACTGCGATGCAGATTTTTCCACTCAAGTTTTGACGTTCTCTACGTTGGTGTGATGACCGATGAATTTTCAAAACGTCTGCGGTGGGAAGAAGAAGGGGTTTGTTTGACAAAACAGAAAGCAGCAGCACAATTACTGGGTCTTTACTTGTTGTGCCCAAAAGAACGCAAGTCTTCAAAGTAACGGACACGTTATGAAAATAGTACCCAAATTATGTAAAAATTGAATGAATTAAAAATTATGAATTAAAAATTGAAGTAGGTTGAATTCGCTCATCTAGCCAGTAATGATAGATGTACTCAAATTTAGATTTTTTACTGTGTTCGATGTTTTATATCACTTGAAAATATTTTTTTTCACTGGTTTGCTTTCGTCCCGAACATCGTAATTTGGTAAATTTAAGCCAATTCTTTTATTTGCTTCTTTTGTCATAATGTTTCAAAAATTAATGAGGACCAGTTATAAATTATGGTATTTCGAAACCTTATTCGGTTGTATTTTAATCTCAAGTCAAAAACTCAATTTTAATTCGTAGCTTTTCAACCATCCCGTGCTCTTCATGCAATCAACGGTTGTGTATTATACGTCAATTTTGGTTGAAAATCATAGCACCTGTTGGCGTTTTGTTGACGATTATCATTATTTTTTTGTTCGTTTGGTCGATTGAGGACGTGATTTTGCTCTTCACGGTGAATATTGAGTTATTCCGTCTCATGGAAGTAATGAATAAAATGCTTTGTATTTCTAGTCATATTTCTTCTATAGTGTTGTGGAGGACAAAGCAACGAAAACCACATAGGCCTGATTAAGACGCGAGTTGGGATGGTTGAAATGATGTTCCCCGAGAAGAAGTCTTTAAGGTGCCGGACATAATCGACGAAATAATCAACATATTTCTGAAGGAATGAGGATCTCTTTTATTGTTTATTTTTTGTACTAAGATCACAGAGAACAGACATCCAGGCTCGAACATTTTTTTCCCAATTTTCTGTGTAAATTTTCAAAAGCAAACCGTTGGAAAATCAGCGCCGCCTAGTCTAGGTTTCACCAAAC
The DNA here is from genome assembly GCA_034211315.2 of Aedes japonicus. NCBI lineage: Eukaryota > Metazoa > Arthropoda > Insecta > Diptera > Culicidae > Aedes > Aedes japonicus. Next base: position 11,609 of record JASCZW010017372.1, on the reverse strand, counting down.
TAAAATTGACAGACTATCAAATCTTAAGGCGCGTAGGTGGCGCCATCAACATACGAATCACCAAAACTAACGGAAATAAGCTATAATTTTAAAATGGCAGCTACAGAAATTTACACACGGAGGGCTTTCTAGCTTGGATGTCTGTTCTCTGTGCTAAGATATGCAAAGATATTTCAATCTTCACTCAGCCAAATAATCTTAAGAATTTCATAAGGTTCGTCTTATGAACGATGCTTTGGAATTTCATAAGGCCGACTTATGAATGGATTTTGTTTCACACGTTGTTGTTCTTGTACGCCTTTAAGCTTTTCTGATTACAAGTGTTGTTATACACTAGTGGGCAAGTCACTGGGCCCATAACCCCAACATTCAAGGTTCGAATCCAGGTTGCTCCATATTTTTATTTTTTCAACATCATTATATTTCATAAGATAAATTTATGAAATTCACACTGAATTCTTATAGCAAATAATCATAACGGAATCTTATGAATATCAACAGTTTATTTCGCTGAGTGTATGTACGAAAAATTAAAATTTGGTGAGATTACATTTACATTATACCCATTTACCCTTAAAATGTTGCTACCTAACATTAGGTAAATTTAACCCATTGGAATTTGAAATGTTATTACCCAAAATTGAGTTTCCACCGTCAACCCAATTTTAGCCTAATGCACGAAACATGCGAGATGGGTAGAAAAAACTTAATTTTGGGTTCGTTTTTATTAATGTATGTCATCTACACGCTAAGCAAAAAGTACCCAGCGGAGCAGTTAAGTGTGGGAAGCCAATTTTGAGTAGATTTATGTTTACCTACAGTTGGGTACAAGTTACTTACTGTTGGGTAAAATTTTACCCAAAAAGTAAGTTATTTGAACCCAACTGTAGGTAAACATGATTTATACTCAAAATTGGCTTCCCATACTTAACTGCTCTGCTGGGTACTTTTTTCTTAGCGTGTATTCAAAACTATCAAGCCCTTACATGTTAAGGTTACTCCATCTACATGTGACTACGGCTACTACCGGTTATCTTCCACTGATTACGGACAGATGTCGCTACTAACGCATTAAAACAGCCGGTAAAGAAGAAAAAACAAACGAAAATTACAGGGCCATTTCCCATCATTTTATTTTTATCATAAAAACCAACAGAGAACATCCTCACCTTGAAATCAGCTCACTTCGAAGCATCATCGTTCCCTACTGGCATACAGCTGGTTCGTGTCACCAATCACCATTAGCGCCAGCTTGATATTGGCTCTAATGTCCACGCTTTTGTCCCGGATTACATCGGCCTGTTTGGTCATCACGTTGATCTTCATGTCTACAAATTTCAACGCTTCCTCCGGGGTAAACTCCAAGTAGTGCTTCAGTCCCACGTCCACCAAAATCCGATCCACAAGGTCGGTCTTTGCTTTCATAAAGAAATTTCCACCGATATTGACCTGTGTTTTGAATCCCTCGGTGGCGTTCTCCTGGATGCTTTCGATCATATTCTTCAGCTGGACGTATTCCAGTATTTCAGCATTCATCAAGCTCAGCTGTTGGTCGTAAAATTTCAGATCCTCCCGCAAGCAATCGTTTACAAAGTTTTCGATGTTCTCCGGTGCTAGCCGGTTCTGATGTACTACGGCCGGGGTCATTTTTGTGCAAATTTAAGAAACTAAATCACGATAATAAGAATATAAACTGTAGACTTTAACACCGGTCCAGTCGCTTTTGTGTGTGGTGTTTACTCTTTTTCTTTTAATTTATTTCATAAACATTATGCTGTCAAAACAGCTAAACGGACATTTCAAAAGGGTCAATAACCAAAATATATTACAGAGATCAAACAAACTTGAAGAATTTCAGTTCAGGAATTTCAAATACAAAAAACAAACTAATGGCAGTTTAAAAATCATATTTAACTATTTCACAGCGTCAAATTCTGCCAATCATGGATTTTTACGAGGTATACATATCTACTGAAGCCCTATTCGGTGTAAGTTGCCAGACCACGTCGGGGGAACAGCCACTTATAACGCCCACCCAGTGAGTACGTTCAATGCTATCCAATGAACTCATCGAAACGTCACGTAGTATCCCTAGCCACCGCTAAGAGAACGTATAACAAACTCGAGTGAGGAATAATTTGAGATATAGGTAGAGCTATGTGTATTGTTTTGCTTGTGTTCTCACTTTCGACGGAGAAGCAGCGTTTAAAATAACACTTGAATTTTTCGCTTCTCAAAAATCTGGAGCAACAATAGAAAAGGGCCTATCAACATTTGTAAACAAACACTTCTGGGCCTATTTCCTCGCAAAGCGTAAGCCACCCACGCATAATTAATACCATCATCGTGCAGGGAAAGTTTCCACTACGATGATTCTGTAGGTTGCGTGTGTAGCCAGCGGCTTGCGAGAAAACAGGCTCAAGAGTGTTTGTCTACAAATGTTGATGGGCCCCTTCGATTGTTGATCCAGAAAATAATATATCAGCGTCAACATCAGATAAGGTCGAATCTGCTTTTGTAAACAATGGCTTTCGTAGTCATTTTCTCTTGAACAAATGGTCACAAATACAGATTTTAAGAAAGAGTCTCTCTGTTCGCTGATATATTCAATTTGGAGGAATTGCATTCCACTTCCGATAAATTAGCAGATATGTTGTTAATTTATTTTGGAAAGTAAGCAAGTAAAGTGATTTAAATTTCTGTAGTTTTTCAGTAACTACACGCAGAAAAATAAATAATAAAGACAATGATAAATGAAGTCAGAACAACTATATTTTTTCACTGATTTAGGGATAACCTTATATTTGAGTCCATCGAACTATACCATGAAGTCAAATTTATCTAATGTAGATTATAAATTCAACCATAGTAATTTGTTCAATCAATATAATGATCAATAAAATCAACAATTGTATAGTTTTCACAATCATGCGTATAGTCAATTCAACTATCAGTTGTTTTTGCACGAACTTGCTGCTAAGTATTTTTATTGAACTAAGCATACTGCGATAGTTAAAACAAATAGAATAATTTTTATCTTTTCTATTTTATTTTTGCCTTTTAGTTATGTAAATTTAATATAGTATTTTATATTTGTCAATCTTTTTCCTTGCTATAACTGCCTCTCGTTAAGCCCCGAAATCCTCGCACAGGCAATCATGGCGATGATAGCAAAGCTTCCAATACATCTCACTCATTGCGTTTACGAGAGGTTTGCGATTTAGAAATCGTGTTCTGAAAGTAAGTCATCATTATCCCTGCACTCGAAATTATTTGTGCAAATACTTACAGACAAAAAGATCAGTTGCATCAGTGTAATGTACATCAATTTCAGAACAATTATATTTCTATAAGATTTTGGAGATAACTATGCAATTGAGTTCTTTAAAGGATACGGTATATTCAAATTAATCTGCAAGCTATTCTTTCAACGTCAATGTATGGTTGAGAAAAGTTAAAATTGATATTATTTTTTAAGTAACTATGGGGCTATTCATAAACCACGTAGACTTTCCTGGAGGGAGGGGGGTTGGTTTGGCAAAAGTCTACGCTCCATACAAAAACAAAAAAAAATGTATGGAGAAAAGTCAACGATGTTGAGATGTTCAAAAATAAGTCTACGTGGTTTATGAACAGGCCCTATTCTATTGTTGATAACAATTGATTTATTGTTGACATTTTAGAGCAATAGATTCAACAATATTTTGTGACTAATATGACCTCAATTCATTTTTTAATTAACATGAAATTTTCTTTTACCTCAACAATATTATATGGTTTTCAATTACTATCGATATAGTAAAATCAAACCATATTTCTTCCTCTCCGTGTATCGTTCTACTGATATTCTCGTAAAAAGGATTTTAAAAAGTGAAGCAAAAAATATTTCGATACCCACGGCTGCTCCATTCTTCCTCTATTTATTTTTATTTAACTAAACAGAAAACATTGGCTCACTCAAAACGTTGTGTTAAGATTAGTTGACACATCACCGTTAGGCAGCCATCTCATATTTTTGATTTTTATGTATATATTTGCCACTATCCAACAAACAACTTTAATTGATTAGAAGCTGAATAAGCCAGTTTTTAGCTGTAAAGGCTAATAGTTGATCCAAAAGGCTGCTGTATGCACAACATGCAATGTTTATTTGGTAATGATCAACTGGGTTCGTTTCAAACATAGAAATCATACTATATACCGGAAACCATTCAAAAACCTGTGTTAAGATGTATGGGACGACATTCTTAGGTTGGATCGCTTTTTCTATAAATTTTCCACTAATGACCCCCTGGACGCTAGAGTCAACAACCCTATTGGTCCCAAGTATATCATAGAGTACCCCATTCTTTCGCTTTGAGGTATTAGAATCTTTATTTTTGTTTTGATTCGCTGTGTTAGATTGTCTGAATTTTAGAGGGGCTATCCGTTGGGAGTTAATTTTGATGGGTTGGCTTGAGACCAATGCTCTGGTACGTTCTGAGTCAAAATCGATATACTCTTTCTTCCTGACCATCCAGACCCTGCTAGTGTCAAAAATATTTCTGATTCTATTTATCGCTAGTCACTTGCATGGTAAGCATCATTTAGGAATATCTATAGGCATTAAGTTTAGCTTGGTTCTTCCTGAGCCAACACATATTATTATTTTTTTAATTGACTATTCGGTCCCTAAAATGACTTACTTAAACAATATGTGCTAATCTACAGCGAGGCAAATTTCTGTTCACCTTTCATTTTTTTTGTAATATAACTCGAAAAATAAAAGAAATATGTGTGAACTGCAAGCAACTTATGCAATTTTTCACAAATAAAAGCTATGTGTCGGGTTAAAAAAAATGTTTCTATGTGCTATAAATGTTATGTGTCGTATTCAGATAAAATGCATGTATGAGGTAAAGAACTTCCATTTCACTGTCCTATAAAGTATATGTGAATGATTCAAATGAAATTCATAGAGGAAACAATAACATACATTTTATAATATTTTATTATTATTTTTTTCACTCATTATACCTTATAGCCTGAACTACACTGAAAACAATGGAGAATTATTGAATTATTATATGGAGTTTGATAGTTAATATGCATAAAAATAACAAATACCTTTAAAAATTCCCAGGAATTCTGCTGGAAGGTCAAGAAGATTAAAAAAATCGGCTTCTGTCGACATTAGACTGCGTACACTCAGACATTAAGAGTATGTGCGGAAATCACGGGAGATATAAAGTCACTTTTTACGTGACATAATTAATGGACGTTCCCATATCACCTCTTGTGATAACTTTTTTTTTTAACTATATAGAGATTTTGTATCCTAATATCAACATGGAACAACCAGGGCTGTCATCATCGTTCAATAAGAATAGATACTAGCAATGTTGAGCAAGAATGCCCCATATTTTCCTATCCCGACGGTTAATTGATAATTTAGAAAAATTAGTATTTTCCATTTAATTCCAGCTACCTTTGCTTATCTTGACAGATACGCGTATTTCGTCTACAATGTGCAGACTTCTTCAGTGTCTCGTACTAATAACTCGACTGAGGTTAATTGATATTCATTGTGGTTTATTGAATTTCATTTCTGACATTTCGAAATTCATGTTGAAAATGAACCTGTTTACATGTATGAATATCAAAGCATTTTGAAAATAGAACGTTCATTCTTCTGGTTACGTTTGTTGTCACGAGTTATCATTGGATTTGATACCAAAATGTCATGTAAATTTCTGTCTCCTGAGACCGACACAGGCAAGCGTCCTTTAGCACATAAGAATGAGTTGAAAGAGATGAGAAAATATATTCAATCAAACACATTTTTCGCCGAATTGCGTATGTGTCAGTTTCAGGAAACATCATTTTAAACGAATTCTTTCTTCACGTTCCCCGACGTTTTACAAACATGAATCACGTCTCTTGTAAAATTCATAATTTCTATTGTTATGTTGCCTGAGAATCCACGCTTTTGAAGCTACACTCCCGTTTCATTTTACTCAATTTTTGAGTACAATTGTATGCTATCTCTTTTTCTCACATGAAAATGTAACTCAATTTTCGTTAAAAGTGGATCAAATCAAATTTTGAGTAGATCCACTTTTTACGAAAATTGAGTAACTTTTCCTTGTGAGACAAAGAGATAGTTAGTATACAATTGTACTCAAAAATTGAGTAAAATGAAACGGGAGTGTAACGAGCATGTTTTTTATCGACGGCCAAAACACCACGTCGTCATCCTTGGGGTACTTTTTAATGAAGGCAGCAACTTCTGGGAGGCACTTCGTACTGTAGATCTCGCCGTTCACTGCCAGTTCCGACAGAAAGAAGAGGGGATGTGAAATCCCTTTTTCACTGATTGTGAGCCACAGCAACAATTTCCTTGGGAACTTCGTACTTCACATCGCTGAGAATTTCATTTGTCGGTGAGGTGAAGTGGCCTTGCCTTGCCAATCGTTGCCGTCCAACTTGAGGTACGTCTCGTCGTCCATAACGACCAACACGCCCGGCTTCAACGGGACGATTATTTTTACCAGAATCTTCTGCCGTTGATTTTGGGTTTCCACTTGGTTCTCCTATACGGCTGGCTTGAACTGACACTTCCGCATGTTTTTGGCATCCATTTTGGCCAAACACTTCTTAACCGTTTGACCGTTAGCACCGACATCCCGACCTAACGCACGGGAAGAAGTGGCGAACCTTGCCTTCCGTCTTACGTTTGAGCTTCTGTTGGTCGCCTAAAACGGTCGAACGTCCGGAACCAGGCTTCCGCTCGATGGACTCCCCCTTCTCCAGAAGTGCCAGAATCTTGTAGATGTTTCCGCGATCGTATCCGACCGACACGAAGTGAGCCACGATGGCCAATTACTTTAGCCAGAATGGAGCAGGCGGTACAAATAAACCATAGATCGAAGTTGTTTCACTGTTCTCGCTATAGCTGCCGTAAACAAGCTGATGGAGCTGTCAATTTGTCACAGTATACACGCTAAGAAAAAAGTACTCAGCGGAACAGTTAAGTGTGGGAAGCCAATTTTGGGTATAATCATGTTTACCTACCAATGGGTACAAATTACTTACTCTTGGCTAAAATTTTAGCCAAAACTAAATTATTTGAACCCAACGGTAGGTTACCATGATTATACCCAAAGTTGGCTTCCCACACTTAACTGCTCCGCTGGGTACTTTTTTCTTAGCGTGTAGAGTCAACTAGTATTTATTGACTACTGACCGGTTTCCCGACCACCAGATGGCAAAGGAAACGCCTGAAAAATCGGTCGCTTTTCTTGAATGCACGCTTTAATTCTGCCAAGCCAAACCATCATGTTCAGGGATGCCATATTTTCAGACATGTCTGTAAATTTGCAGACTTTTCATTTTTGTTACAGACTTTTCCAACGATGCAGACATTTAGCAGACATTTTATTTATGTTGCAGACTTTTACAGACATTTAATTTTTTTCTTTAAATTTCAAATAAAAAATATTTCAAATGTTCAGATTTAAAACGTACAAGGATTTAAACAGTATTGTAGATACAATAAGAAGCTTTGTTGAATTTTTTTTTAAATATCGTAGGTATCATTTAAAGTAGAAATCCTTTAAGAAACGAAAGCGGTGGGCCACTTGGAGACACAATGGGTTCGCACACTCAAAAGTTGAAATCGTAGCAGAAATGCAAAATTGCAATTTCTGCAGTTTTGCAATATATCTTGGAAATCCGCATGATTCTGAAAAGGCAAATTTGCAGTCATGTTCCACATAGCTTTTATGGTATAAACAAAGCCATTGTCAAGTGTGTGCAGTGGTAATCGCTGTGTGCCTAGTGCCTCGACAATCACAGCAACCGTTGGGTTTGTTCAACAGTCAACAACTTCTCAATATGGGTGAGACAATGGCACAGAACGCCGGTACACACGTATGCCTCTGTTGCTATTCCGACAGTCAAGCGTTCTATTTTTATCTGCACTCGTCATCAACTCCTATCGCCCTCTCATCAAGTTACCATGCGGTCTACTGAAATGCATCGAATGCCAGTAATGTGTGCGACGAAATTTAGCTTCATTGTCTGTAACGTTGAGTGCCTCAAAATCCGAAGAAACTGTAGGACTTTTATTCCATTCACCACAACTTGTTGTGGTGACTGGATAGTTACAATGAAGAGCCGTTATGCTGACGATCGCGGTGCGACTCTCAGTAGTGGATGGTAATCTTTTTTTTGTGCGCAATTGAGATTTACTCTACTAATCAACTGTACAACGATCACGCACACATTGAATTTTTCTAATCGAATTGATGTGTTGCTTTGACGACTCAAGTTGCGATCCTTACGAGAAATTGAGACCGAATCATGCTGAAGTTGCATTACAATCTTGCTTTTTTATTTTGGGTGTACTTACCAGAATTTCAGTGCAGAACTTCCCCAAGAACCAGAAGAGGACTTATCAGAGCTACAGGACGAAGTGGAGGGAAGAGGACTTCTTTGAAGTTAGGAAATTTTCAGAGGTTTTGGAGATCATCCCAGAAGTTCAAGATTGAACTACTCAGAAGTTCAGAGAAAAAACTTCCCCAAATTTTAGACGGGAACTAACCAGGAAAAGCACTAACTTTAATTTCTCAAAATATCAGGAAAACAAATCCTCAGGAAGTGCTAGGCAGATTTTGCTAAGCTCAGAGGAGAACATTTCAAAATTTCAGAATAAAAATTTCTCAAAATTCTTTAGAGAGAACAGAATTAATCTTTCCAGGAGCATTGGGGTTAATTCTTTCTAATTTGAGCACAAATTTCCCAATAGTTTCGGAACAAACTTCCTCAGAATTATGGAGAAAACTTCTTAAAAGTTCAGAAGTCCAGGGAGAAACTTCAAGAACAAATTTTAGGGAATTTTCCTAGAAATTTTGGACACGGCTGTCCCAAAGTTTCAATAAAAATTTCCTCGCAGTTCAGTATGGGACCAATCAGAAGTTTGAAAAGAATAAGCTCAAGAAGACCTGCAGGATCAAGAAGGTTTTTTTTTCCAAAAATTCAGTAAAGAACTCCTCAAAAGTACATAAGTTCCGAAGAGATCAAAAGTTTAGTTGTAACTACCCAGAAGTGCTAGAGAGTACTGTCATCGAAAATTCCAGCATTTCAGAATGAGAATGTCTCGAAATTCAGAAAATCCCAGATGTTCAGGTAGACACTTTTGATAAAATCAGGAAGAAACTATCCAGAAGTATAGGGTGAGCTTTCTAGTAGTTCAAGCAGGAACTTCTCAGAAATTCAGGAACATACTTCCCCGAAGTTCAAGAGAATACTCCCCTGAGGTTCAGAAGAGAACATCTCGGAAGTTCAGAAAAGAACTTCCCTTAACTTCAGGAAGAAACTTCTTTAAGAAGATTTTCCAAGAAATTTTGGAGAGTACTTTCCCAAAGTTTTGCGGAAATTTTCCTCGTAGTTCAGGATGGAACTTATCAGAAGTTTAGAAAGTAGCTATGTTCAGGAAAAAACTTACCAAATGTTTCTGGAGGGTAAGGTTGGGTTCTTAAACGTGAATTTCGACGAAAATAAGCAGTGACTGCCAGGAAGTTTATGAGGAATTGTGTCTGACGTTCAGGAGAAAACATAAAATCCAAGAAAAAGATGCAGAAACGTTTACATAATCACACATATAGCGAAAATGACATAACTCGCTCTCTTATTACGTCTCCTCGTTGAAAGAAGTCTAATTTTGTAAAAAAAATTACAGGCTTTTATAGACATTCCCAGACATTTCAAATTGTTATCACAGATTTTTGAAAAAAATATCTGGCATCCCTGATCATGTTAGTCAATGCGTTCGACACGTTTGGAGGACGTGTTTCGACAGGTTCTATGGTGAATTCATCTCGCGTTCGAAGAACTCATGGTTTTCGACGAGATGCCATTATCAGGGTGAAATAGTTTACTGTTAAGGGTCACCCACAATAGATACGTTGCGGATGCGTTGGCGTAAATTTGACAGAAAAGTTATGGGAAAACTGTCAAATTCATGCAAACGTATCTGCAACTTTTTAATTGTGGGCCAGCCATTACTGTCCCGTTCCGCCGTGAATGGACTGCCTTGAGGATGTCTGTGGCAGCGTATGTAGTGGTGTTGGTCTTACTGCTGCTGCTGCCAAGCATCGTTCACTAGCAAACTGAATCAACGTCTCCCGAAACTACTGATTCAGGTGAGCGTCATTCGTTCGCATGCTCTGTCGCTCCGGGTGAACCGAAACAATACCACTAGGGAATAAACCGAAGCGGGGGTGGTTGGGGGACGCCGTTGATTCTGCTGAGACTGCGGCGATGGTAATGGTAACGGTGTAGTTGTGCCAGTAGTAGTCGTTCTGCTGCTGATGTTGGGAACATTGGCCGTTCCCACAGAATCTGAATCAAGAATGATGGTTGGTCGGACGGCACCACATGTTTGATAGCCGCTAGCACGGTAACTGAGGCAGTGTGACCCAATCAGAGTGCGGCGCAAATGTGATGTCATTTTCGACCAATAGCTTTGGGCGCTTTGAAGTTTTGACGTATTTATTTTTAAGTACTTTTTAACTAGTATAAGCAAATGTAATGAATTAAGTTAGGAACAGGGATTAGCGTCCAGGAACACCCTTGGCATGCGGAAACGCAGAAAGTGCTTCTCGTTGTAGCTTTGCGTGTCGCTAAAGTAGTCCTGGAACAGCTTCTGATGAGCGGAACGGAAATCACGGTCGACGTTGGGGTGTCATCCAGGATGTGACCCTTTCCGTTTCGACTCTTGTTTATCCGCTGCTAAACTACAGATCAGCATTATCTAATATCGTTTTAATGAAATGAATGCATGCTCACACACTCACCTACAGCCAAACGAAAGAACAAGTATTCCTTGTCGTCAGCTAACGACGCACTTCTGGCGTTAAAAATGATTTGGTGATGATGATGGTCCCGCCCTTACCCCTACAAAGGTTTGAGCTAGACGATTTTATCTCTAAGATAATAAATTTGGTAACAATTCAAACCAGTTATGCAAAAAACGAACTGATTTCATCTACAGATATAAATTTCTTCAAAAGTATCCATTTGCTTCACAGCGACATAATCGTGAAAAGCTTTGATGTTAACCACAAAAGTTCGCAAGTATTCCCAGCGATCAGGAAATTCTGTTGCAATTCAGATCACAGAATCCAGTCAAAGGACATTTTTAAAAAACAAGCCAATATCCGATCCTGCCCGCTACAGAGTCAGAGGTTCCAACACTAATGGAACCGCCACCTTAGTTTTGGGCTGACCAAGGATATTCCCAATCAGGGAGATCGAGAAAATTTCCAAACCGAAAAAAATCCTGGATCGGCATTAGTCAAACTTTTACTTTCAACCACAAAAGAATTGACGAAGAATTCCCCGACATTCAGCCAGACAACTCGCTACTATTTCATAGTACCATCTAAAGCATCAAAGGCCAATTTTTTTTAACGAATTCAAAAAGAAGTCCATCATATCTGTATACCGCGCGCGAGGCTCAAACAATTGTAGACTACTTTCTTTATTTTTTAATTTTTTAAACTAACACAACATTATACAAATTTCCATCATCATCATTGTGACGAACAAAATAGTGAGTATTGTAG
>JASCZW010017371.1:0-17137 GCA_034211315.2 Aedes japonicus | reverse complement strand
TTTTTTTTTTAACACACCACTTCCATCACTGTAGTGTGCTCTTGTGCAGAGTATACTGAAGGATCAGGAATTCACAGCCGGGTATTCCCATATCATATTAAATCAAAAATGATTCAAGATTCAATGATTGTTTATTTGGACCACTGTTAGCTTAGAATAGATCTCTGATGTTCTGATCAAATGCATGCTAACGTTATTGACCAGAATACTACAGTGGCCGAAATTCCTATAATCGTTTTTTTTTTTTGATTCTGAACCTACTACAAAATGTAAGGATACTTGTTTTATTTCTAAAACGTTGCCATACAAAAATTAAGTAAATAAATCAATTTAGGTTGAGATCACACTCTATATATATCTGTGATAGATTATGATAATTATAAACAGGAAATTCTTAAATCACTGGGCTGGGGACGGGTGTACAGCGGAGGAAGACAGTTTGGAACGATTCAAGAGCTCCACGTGGCCGTAAGAGAAGAATGCCAAAAGATACCATTGATATGCTACAAGCAGAAACTGGTTAATTCGATGCCGAAACGAATTTTTGAAGCAATTCTGAAAAATGGCAAACAAACTAAGTACTAATTGTTGGTTTAAAGATGATTATCGTGCTTCAGAGAAATTTCCTGTCGCTGTGCTTAGAGGAATTTCCCATCCCAAAAATATTTTATTTCTTCAGCAACATACCTACGAAAACAGAAAAAAACTCCTGGACTGTATAAGTGAAATTGTACAATGAATCAATCAGATGTGGCTGGAATTGTCCAAAATTATTCCATATTATAATTATTAACGGCACCGGCCACGTCTTTGCAGTTAGATTGGAAAGAAAAAGGAAAATTAGTTTTTTTTTTGTTTTTTAGGGACCGTGTTTACCTCTCCATCCCCACAGAGCTCACAAGAGGGACGTTTTGTCAATAGCTCAGGATTTGTTGGATCCGGATTCACCTTGAAAAGTGATGCGATCATTTATTTCATGAAACAGTCGTAAGGAACGGGTTGAAATGTGTTGACGTGATACACGCTTTATCGGAAGCCGATAAAACTCTGCACTTCCACAAGAAATTACTGGTATGTTGAAAAAAAAAAGGGAGTGGATTGGCAGTATGACTAAGCGTGGAGGTCAAATTGCCGGGCTCCGTAGGTATTACTATCCGCTATGCACAATAGCCGTGCACCGAATCACTGGAAAGAATGTTTCTCCACTGCACTACTTCAAATTTCCAAAATAATCCCCAGATAACGGATCACGACTCAGATCATGGACTCACTCACGGTTGTCACGCTCGCGATATCCGTTGCAACAGAATTGTGCAACGCTTAGCCACCAACTGAGAGATTTGGTTTTTTTGAACCCTTTAGGAACAATGGGATTTTGCTGCTGCAGTCATTTCATTTGTCCAAAAAGGAGAAAGAACAGACTCGCGACTTCTTTTCACTTTTGAATGGCAAATGGGTATTGTGGCTACATATCTTACAGTGGTCATTTACTACTATCGATTTGGATGTCAATAGTTTCACGTGGATATGATCTTCATCTTTGGAACAAATATAACAACAGCTACCGTATGCCAGCTCTAATGCATCGGAGATTAAAATGTAGTCGAATTCTCGGTGCATCGACAACTTAAATGAAACGAGGGATTTGTATTTCTGGAGATCTTTCAGTGTAGCAGGATACCTTTTTCATTTTTCTTATAGTTTCAAAAGAACTTAGCTTCTTAGTTTCCAAAGACGTTGCATACACATTTTAGCGGTTGCAATAACAGTGCCCCACCAACGAACCCAAGGCAAACGTGGACGAACGCTTGCTTACAGCAACACCCATTGTTCCAATGTCTGACGTTTGCCAATCTGTCCGTCGTCCAACGACGGGAATTGACATTACAGCGAAGTTGTTGTACTGAACTGCGTTTCATGCAAAACCACCATGCAAAGGGGATTAGATGTTAGTTCAAAATTCTCGTGCAGAATCGTGTCACGTTAAACAACATACGTTGCTGCACGACCAAGCTGGAACTACAAAATCTACGCCGAATCGCATTAGCTTGACGAATACCGTCAACGCAACAACCAATTCGGTCCACGTCAGCGAACGGGGGACCGCTGGATCATCATGGGTTCTATAAGTTACTGTGGTCATGTACCATTGTCTTAATAGTTTTGAATTTGGCTTTGACTCACCGACTTAGGTGCAAGGAATTCAATTTAAATTTAGGTCGTTTACGCCACCGGCTGTGTAGGCCCAGTAAATTGCTTTTGTTGTGTAAAATTCCTTAGCCTGCGCAAGTGTCTGCGTTTGTACCTTCCCGTAGAGGAGAGATACGATAATAAAGGTGGTTGGCCCGGAATGTAGCCACAAAATATAAGTTTTTTTCGAAGTAGGGACTACGTCTATGTTTTCAGTACTTGATTTCCAGTCGCGAGTGCGGAAAGTTGGAGCGTCACGAAATGTGTTTGGGTTTTAAACGATAATAATTAAGTCATTTCACGATCGGTTTCCAAAATGTTTGCTTCAATCGGTTGAGAAATTTTCTACGCGTCAAATCCGCGACACATAAAATTATTGGTTTTTAACATTAAGTTTTGAAAACAATGCAAATATAAGGCCACAATCTCGAAGGAGTGTGTACAGCAAGTCCCTACACAGGTCCAACGAGCCGAAACTGCCCAACTTACGTTATGGAGAAAGGGCTGACGAAACTGCGATTCACCAAAGGCATCAGATATCCGGAGGCTGTGAAATAGATGAAGACTGGTGGTGGATCCTAGGCTGTCAGTCTAGTTCAGCAACACCTAGTGACTGGTCGTGAATTTCCGGTTGAAACTCAGCAAATGAAGGAAAAGGACAATCTCATCGAACAATTGACGGAAACAATCGCCTAGCTGACTGCCAGAATCGAAGAACTTGAAAAGAAGAATTTCAGGAAGCAGGAGAAGAAGCGAGCCAAGTGGAACCAGGCCACGAAGCAAGAAGAAACTTGATCCAAAATAGAAACGGATTTGAGCCTCCAGACAATCGCCGCAGAGCATACGCCCTCCCAGTTAAGTGTCACTCGTTCAAATTCAAGTGTTCCACATCACGACGGCATCCAACTACTGAAATCCATGTCCCAAACCCCAAAAGTTACCGCATAAGCACAACACTGTCTCGCTTTACGCAATGATAGCTAAGAAAACCCCTTCAATATTCCTACCTTACCGCAAAGCTTCACTGAATCCTCTCGCTCGGACCCCTCTCACACTCAACTCAACATTGGCAAAAAACAAACCCCACAAATGATCAATCACTTCCAGCCAATCAAAAATCTCTACATGTTTTGCTTTTGCAGTGGAATCTCCTTGATCTTCGAGGTAGACTCCCTGAATTGCAACTGCAAATTTCCGAAAATTATCAAGAAACACTTAAAAATTCCATCTAATTGTATTAAGGGATACGATCTTCACATTTGTGGAAACTCCGACAACCCTGATCAAACTGGTTCTGCTGCTGACATTAAAACTTATAATCCTAATCGTCGAATTGATCTCACCTCTCCACTCATAGCCACAGCTGCTGTAATAGATTTCCCTCTTCAAGTCACTTTTATATCCATATACATCTCTCCAACTCAATCCAGATCAAATAAGTAAACAACTAGATCCCACCTAAACACAATTTCTACAACGAATTTTCATCTCCAGTTATTCTAATGGGTGACTTTAATGGACATTCTTCCGTAAATCCAGAAACCCTACACGACCAGCCATTTTAACTCAGTTTTGAGTTCTTTTTTCACTCACTTTCGTCATAAGTGGAGTCACTCAAATTTAAGTCAACGTAAGTTGAATTCGACAAGTCGACAAATAAAAATATCGACTCAAATCATATGGATATTTTGATTTGTCGACTTGTCAATCAGCAGTTACATTTACTGAATTTGAGGTACTCCACTTTGACGAAAGTGAGTCAAAAATGACTCGAAACTGAGTTTAAACTGAGTACAATGTTAGAACAGCTCATTGATGAATCCGGTCTTACTCTCTTCACACTAGAATTCATCACTCTCCCAGCGATTCCTCTGCTCTTGATCTTTTTATCTGTTTCCATACTCTTACATGCCAGCATGACTTTACCTCACATGTAAATCATAGTGTCATTAAAATTAGTTTTTATCATGCCTTAAAATAATAAATTCACTTCACGCACACAACAAAACTTCAAGATAGTATCAAAATATCACTATAATGTCACGTATTATCAAAATATCTAGACAAAACTATGGAAAACGCACCCCGGATTTATATACGCGTACACGCTTAGAAAAAAAGTACCCAGTGGAACATTTAAGTGCCAACGTCGGGTACAATCATGTTAACCTACTGTTGGGAGTAAATAATTTACTTCTGGTCAAATTCTACCCAAAAGTAAGTACACTGAGGTTTTTTGCACGGTTTTTTTACACGGGTTGTTTCCGGCGATAACTCCTGAACGGAACAACTTATCGACCTAATTCAATTTTACTTTTTGGGCCAAAAGTAATCATATGGCAGTTTTTCAAAAAATTCACAATATATGGTGTAAATACTCAAATTTTTAAAAACAGTATTTTGACCGTTGCATGGAAAGGTAACGCATACAAACAACATCGAAGCAATATAAAATATTTAAGTATGTGAATTTATCAACTCTATTTAGTCTTATTTTTACACGGTTCCATACTAAAAAGTGGAACGTATCCCCAGTGCAAAAAAGATGCCAAATCAGGCCAGAATAGCGAGGCTGCGTCATGTCTGCGTAGGAGTTGCAGTATTGATGAAGCTTTGGCTTTCTCGACCACAGCTGCATATTGAATGCCAAGCCAAATATTTTTTGAAACTTGGCCTTTTTCTTTGTCCTGAAGTTCTCCTCTACACCATCTCGTATCATGGCAGTATAATAAGACATTCCGGGAAGCTGCTTAAACTCTTCCAGGACATAAGTTTCATCTTCCATTATCTCGCAGGAATGCTTCGACAAATCTTCGCGGTACAACTTGCGAGCCCGGGGTTTTTGCCGTCACATTCTATTTATCATTATAGGTTGGTACAGTTTTCACTTTGAACGACTTTATATCTTGCCATTTTGATTTTTCTAGCCACAGTACGTACCGAAAGATCTGGTCTCTTCTGCATCTTCTGCAATATTTGCTTCACCTTTGCGTCATTCCTGAGATCCGTTTTTGTTCCGCTCCCAGCCTTCCTGGCTGTTGTCAAACGTATATCGAACGTTTTAAAAACATTATGGATAGTGCTTGTAGGAAAATCAAGCTTTTTTACATGTTTTCTTACTGACAAATCCGGATTTGCATTGCGACCACACACAATTGCTTTTTGCACTTGCTCTTCTTTCAACGCCAGCTTCGATCTAAAAGCTTGCAGTATCACCAAAAATTGGTTTAAACAATGAACAGACATACGTTCATCAGTCTGCGAAATATTTCACGTGTTGATGATATATTTCCAGATATATACGTGTCCAGATTTTGGCCTTTGGCAACAAAACAGACTGTGGACATACAACCACTAAAACCATGACAAGCAATTCGTAGTACATGAGCACGATCAGGCGCGCATTTTTTGCCTGTCAAGGTAGCGGATTCGTTCGTGTCTGGTCACTCTACTCTCCGCTGGGGATGTGAGGCAAAGAATGCGTCCTTGGGTCGAGTACTACTATATCCAAGCCCTTCGTTCAATTTTCAATATTTCTATTCAATTTCCACAACTTGCCGTACACTGACGGAACTATCAACACTTTCCCTTCAAATCTTTCATTTCCAGCAAACATTACTGTCCACTTTCCGGGCCTCATGGTGATGGGCGAACATCTCCTTATACATCATAATCGTTACTCCACATACGGAGAATACAAACATAACATTAATAGAACCTACATAGTTGCTGAATAGACATTGAATATTTGTATCGGTACAAGATTGTTATCAAAGATGCAATCATATTTTTTTTAGTGAAATTGTTTTTTACAAACTATATACCATGTGAGTAGACAAATAGATTGTTGTGGAATCTTTTCTATTCCAAGATTGCACTTTTTCGGTGTGCTGTGGGTTCTGTAAAAAAAGTCAAAAAAAGATAGACACATTGCGTAATGATCTTTCATGATAACCAATCATTTTTCAAAAAGTAGTCTCTTTTTAACGAAGAATTGATCGCCGTGTTTCCTTTCCGTTGATTTGCAATAAACCACAAAAACTTGAAAAGGAATCACTCAACAATGCAAACTCCTGAAACTGAAAAGTGCAAAGTTCATCATTTCTTACCCCCATCTTAAATCTTCTTCTCTTCTTCACGTTGCTTACGGCAGCTTTTCATTCAACCGGTTCATTTTGTTACAGCATCGAACCAGGCAAACCACAGCCGACTTCAGCTAGCAAACTTCACTCAAACCAGGTGTGGTGTCCGTTCGTATTCAACAGCACTGACGTCATCCGGAAAAAACTGATTCCCTCAACTGCGACTCGTCGATATTCTCGTTGCCGTCATCTTTGCAGCATTCCTTAGACCAAAACCGTCATCACCGTGCAGACGACAAGTCGGCTTGATTTAAAATTCTATCAATGGATTTCGGTTCCCACGCCACATGTTCGCTTTGGCAAAGAAAAAGGGACGATGTAGAAAAGTTGAGATCCTCGTTGATGACGCTGCTTTCCAGTGGAGAACAGTGTGACACCATCAGATGTGAGATGGTTTCCGTATCCTTTTACCACCACACATGAAAACTCATTCGCCATCGCATGGTTGACTTGCGACTCTTGGTGCATGTATCCATTATTCATACAAATGCCGGAATAATCCGATTCTATGTGGAAAATGAGCGGAATTCGTTGATGATAGTGCTTTTGCGATTGTTTGTTTGCAGACTGCCTCAGCAATAACAGAATACAAAGAAGAAAATCTTCCCTCACAAGGTGGCATTCTTCGGTAGCAGCTGGTGGAAGCGATTGGATCATGGTATGATGATTTTCTTCGTTAATATGTTTTCTACAATTTCGTTCGATTGAAATGATGGATTAAAATGTTTAGAAAAGGATGTTTTCTTAAGTTTTTTAATTGAAAAAAAAATCTAAGGTAACAGCTCGTACATTTTCATTCAAATCCTAGCAACTAACTTAACTGGAATTCCTCTATCCGGTCGCAGAACCAAATCTGTTTTCACTCGCAATTGCCCCAGTGACTCTCCAGGCAGTACCTTGTAGTTCATAATCAACTTTATCAGGGTTACCTTCATCTCCAGCATGGCATATCGCTGGCCAATGCAATTTCGAGACCCAGCGCTGAATGGGATGTAATCGTACGGACCTCTTGTAGATTCAGCCGTGTCGGAGAACCGTTCTGGATCGAAACGTTCTGGATCAGGGTATACTTTCGCGTTTCGATGGATGACATAGATGGGAACTAGAAATTCTTGACCGGCTTTAACGGTTGTTCCATCTGTAACGGAAATCACAAAACGAGCTCATATTTAAATTTACCAGCATAGCATTCCCTATTTACTCATTTCCATATCGTCCACCGATGACCTTCCGATGAAAGGCACCGGAGGAAAGAGGCGCATCGCTTCCTTAATCACCGTTTCTAGATAACGAAATTCCTGCAACGTCTGGAAGGTCAGGTCCGTTTCTTTAGCGTCTTTGCCCAGAATTGATACAATCTCATCGTACAGCCGGTCTTGCACCTGCTGGTTCATGGCCAGTTGATAAATAGTGAACGAGATTCCACTGGTCGTAGTGTCGTGTCCCTAGAGAAGAAGGATTTTTTTATCATTTCAACCGATCATTCTTGTCTGAAAAAACCAACAACACGCTCACCTCAAACATAAAGGTATCGACCTCCTCCCGAATGTCCGCATTTGAAAGGGGTTTGCCTTCGACGGTGACATTTAGCAGCAAATCCAAGAAAGTCATCTTTCTTTTTGAATACAAATTTTCTTCGTTCATGTTGAAGTCCACTTGTTCGAGCTTGTCCGCTTCCAGTTGCTTTCGCCTGGATTTGATGACCGAATCGGTAAATTCGTGAAGCTCCCTGATAATTTTCCGTTGTTCCCAAGCATTTGGGTGGAATACGTCGTATAGCAAGGGAGATCCTGCTAGGATGCTAATCGTACGAAGCAAGATTAGCACGGACATTCTCTTAACGTTCTGAACGTATCGATTGGTGGGATTCTTCTGGGCGTGCACACACGTTCCCATGGATGTTTCTGAATGAAATAATATTCTTGTAAATCTTTTTCATAAATAATTCCTAACAAACCTACCACAAATACTATCCAAAGCCATCAGCGTCACGTAATCGTAGATATCGAATTCCCCACCTTCAACATGCTTTCTCAAATTCTGCACCATAATGTCCGTCTCCTTGTTAAACACGGTTACGAATTGTTCCAAAATTTTAAAGTGAAAAGTTGGAGTGATGATTTTCCTCCGTTGGAACCACTTTTCCCCACTGGAGATAAGTAGACCTTGACCCAGCCAGGGCTCCACGAAGCTATAAAGGAACGACTTCTTGGTTTGCTTTGCCATCAGGACTTTCTCAACGTTTCTGGCACTCGTTACGTTTATCATGTTCAGATTCAATACGCTCCATGTAACGACATCGTCTCCGTAGGTCTTGTGGAAGCCAACCATGGTTTCGAATATTCCTGGAAATAGGGGAATGGGATATATTAATCGTTAGAAGTCATTGGCAATTGTATTATACTCGAGTTTAGAATTGTTGAATGATAATATTCGATTATTAAAACGATGCTCGCTGAAATTTTAAACTGATTAATGCAAATATCTTAAAAATCTATCAAGAATTATATGAACTATTAGCGTTCAAATAGTTTCATTGTTTTGTGATGGGCGCTTTTTTTTATAAATCCTAGAGAGTTTGTGCTGTTTAGTGGTATACCTGTAATACCTCGTACAAATAACTTCAGTCAGAGTTAATAGTACGAGACACTGAAGAGAGTTTGCACATTGTAGACGAAATACGCGTATCTGTCAAGATAAGCAAAGGTAGTTGAAATTAAATGGAAAAATACTAGTTTTTCTTCTCATTTCTATATTTTTTATATTTTTCTTTGGCATGCTACTTTTTCGCTACCTTGCTAGATTTGTGCTTTAGAAAAGTATAGGTATTACTAGCTGAAACTGGTGCGAGCCTTGCTACGCTTGCAACTAAACGAATGAAAATTTAATAGAACGGGTTAGTTTTTAGGAATGAGTTTTGTTAAAATATTTTCGTTTGCTAATGTGGGAAATTTCTGAAAAAGAAACGTAGTTGTGGTTTTATCGTTAGTTTCTACCATGGTTTTTCTATCTGTTTAGAAGCATTCCATAGACAAAACATTCATTGTCAAACTTTGCAGTATCCTGTCAGTTTGACGGTAATTTTCTCTCGCATTACCTAATATTAACTTCTTTTGCATAATGTAACACTGAGAGTATCTCCAGCATCCCCCATTCTTGACTTTGAAGGGGTTTAAATTTCTTTCAGAATCATGCTACCCGAGAAATATACATTTTATGATGTAGCTGCCTGGATAATTTTCATGTTTGGTTGAATACATTGTTTCATTTGTTTGGAGAGCCACCCTCCCCCTCCATAGAGCGGAGAGGTCTTGATCCACAATTGAAAAAATCCTGCCTCGAAAAGACGCCACATGCTGGAGTGTCGAACCATCATAAGAACCTTTTCTGGCCCAAAAACCCCTGCATACAAATTTTCATAAAAGTAGGGATAATTCTCATGTCTGGTGTGAATTTGTGTTTCATTTGTACCAGACCCCCCCCCAAACCTGAAAGACGAGGGTCTTGAACTACAGTTGAAACATTTCTTGCCTCCAAAATCCCCACATTTCAGATCCATTTACTTCATTAATTCTCGAGTTATGCAGACATTCCAGTTTCATTTGTTAGAAAGCCCCCTCTACTAGAGTTGAGAAGGGTCTCGAACAACCATCAAATCATTTCTTGCCTCCAGAAAACCCCACATGCCAAATTTGGTTTTATTTGCTTGATTAGTTCTTGAGTTATGCAAAAACTTGTGTTTCATTTGTACGGGAGCCAGGGATGAGGTGCTATTCAAATCTCCTGGAGTGCAGCACGCGCTGCTACGAGACAGCACATTAAATTTCAAAGAGACGTGAAAGTGCAGTCTGTACTCCCGTGCACCTTTGTTTTGCCATCTCATTTCGAAGTTGCTCTCGACTTTTTGGGCATTAACGATTGCACTCTCTCTTGTCGTCTCTGTGCAAGCACAAGTGCGAAAAACAGACACGGCGGCAGGCCCGACTAGTTTGTGACTTAAGATTTTAATAAAATTCTCCCTCTATGAACCCCTACAATGCCTTTTGTTATTATTTAGAATCAAAAATTTTCATTTCGATACTATTTATCAAAGTATGAGCCAAAGCACAGAGTAAAGCACTGTGCATTACTCTTTATCTCTGAAAAAAAAGTGCATGTGCGGCTTTCTGTCTCTCTTGCTCGACAATCATTGATGGGAGTCCTCCCTTTCATGATAGGGAGGGGTTGAAAACTATCATAGAAATATTTCTAAATCTTTCAGATGCCAAATTTGGTTTCATTTTCTCGATTGGTTCTCGAGTTACCTAGAAATTTGGGTTTTATTTGTATGTGAGAGAAGGGAGGGGTCTCTAACTGTCTAAGAGCCTTCCTCGGCCTCAAACTCCTCCATACACAATTGCATGACAAATCAGTTCAGTAGACAGACAGACAGACAGACAAACACACAGAGAGACAGACAGGCAGACAGTTGCCTTTTGGTTTCATTCCTGGATAACGAATGATTCTCTTCGTTTTTTTTTCAGCCAATGTATTTTCTAGAAAACGCTGACTAGTTCGAAGTGAGGAGACTCTCGGAATTTTGAGTATTGTGGATTTTATGACAAATTTGTTGGCAAATTCCAATTGCTCGGAAATGAAAAGTAATGAAGTCTTCAAAATGAACAATAGGTTTGTTCATGATTTGGACATGATTGGTACTCGCAAATAGCTCATACGGATAAATTTTAGAGAAGCTTGGTATATAGAAACTTTTGACATGTTTACTGGGAACTTCTGGAATATTCAGGCTTATCTTCTGGGAGAAAATATGTTTTACTATGGGAGTTTTGATGAGTTTTTTTGAAAACAGCTGATATCCTGAAGATAGGATCAATTCGTATTTTTCAAAGGAAAAGTTAAAAAAAAGTTAGTTGATTTTTTGATTCCTGAAGTTTTCAGAACTTCTTGAAAGATCTCTGAATTTCTGATAGTTGCCTGAACTTCTGGGAAGAACCTCAATTTTTGGAAAGTTTATTGAAATCATGCGAAGCTCCCTGAAATTATGGAAACCTGAATTTCTGTGATGTACCCTGAATATCAGGAAAGCCGCCTGCACTTTTATGAAGAAACTTTAACTTCTGGAAAGTCCCGTGATTTTCTGGGATGTTCCCTAAACATCAGGGAGAACTTCTGGGAAGTTTACTGAATTTCTAAGCAGTATTCTAAACATCTGATACGTTCCCTGAGTTTCTGGGAAGTTAACTGAACTTATGCGGTTTATTTCGAACTGTTGGAAAGTATTTTCATGCATCAATTTCTTCACCGCTTCCAGTGTTGAGAGGCGCAAATACTGTGTACTGTAAATCTTAAGGATAGCTTTGCGGAAATTCCTCAGGGTCAGCAGGCTAGTTGATTTTCCAGTCCTCACAATTTCGTTGAGAGAACTAGCTGAGAAACCGTATGGCAGCATCCGTTAGGTTGCAGTGCATTTTTGTAACGACTTTTCCAACTGCATCGCAACTTAGCTGGGAAAAGTCATCCGATGAATCTAGTTGGCGCACAGAATTTCTAGAAAGTGCTTCTCGTCAAAGATAAGAGTGTCGCTTAAGTGGAACAGCTTCTGATGACCAAAATAAAAATCACGGTCGATGTTGGGGCGTTCTTCCAGGGCGTGATATTCTCCGTTTTGACACATGTTTTTCTGCTACCAAATTACAAATCAGCATTATCTAATATCGTTTAAATGAAATAAACGTGTAAAGACTGGACTTGGAAAAAATGAAACACACAAAAATGATCACCAAAAATTCATTTTAAATCGGATACTTTTCAAATATTCAGGAATTAAATAACTATACATTAGCTATGTTTTGGCATAATTTATTTATTGAATTTCCTCCCTCAAGCTGAATGCTCGTACATTTCTCTTAACACTGCTCATGAGATCTTGGGCGAGGCTTTGTCCATCTTCCTTACACAATTTCTCCAGCTGTACCGTCCGCACTCGCAGATCGCCTGCCACAACAGGTGCTTCTTCGCAAATTTGTCCATCTTTCTCTTCCGAAACTTTCCCGGAACCTCTATGCGGGACCTATCGACAAAAATCTCGAGGCCGGGGATTTATTTGGTGATCGCCTTGATATATGTCTCGTCGTCCATGACGAGACAGCCTGGCTTGACCAGCCACTCACGGTAAAGCTTCCGCGCACGCAATTTGGCCACCGTGTTTTGCTTGTCAGTTTGGTTTGGCGCCTTCCTGACCTTAAAAACACGTAACCCAGCCCGCTTTATGGTCTGCTGGAAGAACCACTTCTGACGAATTGACCTTTTTGGCCACGTCACGGGTGTGGAGAGGTTTGGGTTATTCTTAAAGTACTGCCTTATTTTCTGCGCCTTCTCTGAGTATTCCGTTTTCAGTGTTTCGGCCGATTCCAGCGCACCGCTCGATGGTCTTCGTCTTCTGGAACATTTTCACACAACATTATCGATCGCCGCGCCCAAGATTTTCTGGCGTAGCTCTTCTTGTTTCAAATGCATCTTGACAGATCTGCGATAAAATTTTGCACACATAAGCTTATAATTCTCTACTCTAAACTAGTAATACCCAAAAATTTCATTAAGTTTTATCCAAGGGATAAAAATTTGCACCCAAAACAAAGTGTCGCATTTTTTCCGGGTTCAATCTTTGTCCACACACTCATCTTCAGCCAAACGCAAGAGCAAATATGTTCTCGCCGTCTGCTGACGACGCACTCCTGGCAGTAACATTTATTTGATCAAATCAATTCGAAGCAAAAACCATGCGAAAAATCTTTGATTTTTGGAGAAAAAAAAACTTCTGATCTCTGATGTTGAATGCTTCACAGGATGACAGGTGTTGGCGGGCTTAGCAACAAGAAATACAACACCGATGCCGGGAACGCAAAGTTTATTTTAGTTGTTTCTATTCAAGTTTTGCTGACGCAAATCAAGTATAATGTTGTTCTAAAAATAGACCACCACTGAAGGTGCCCTAAATCATAAACTGTTTTAACTTGAATCGATATTTAGCTAGTTATATACTTGCTTAGATATGTTTAATACTAAGTTTGGTAGTATGTATCACGAAAAGCTATACAACTCATTTTATAAAGTCAGGAAACTGTTCGAGAATGTGGATGCAAAAAATTCGGTCTATTCCGCAGCAACTTCGTCCACATCGATCGATTTTTTATTAAATGCAGTCCTTGTACGGGTTTTCCCTGATATAACTGCCAGCTGTATTTGATTTACTCAACATAAAATTTCACAAAACAAAATAAACTAATACTGCTTTGAAACCCTAAAAGACTGGGATTATTCAAAATCTAAACTGAAAGAAAAGTGTCCGAAATTTGACGTGGACAGGCTTTGTACACTTTATCGCCAGTTTCGTAACCGTAGTTTATTTGTAGTCAGTCACCATTGAACTACGTAAGGGCATAACAACCCTCTTTGATAATTGTGTGAGATTGTTTTGTAATGTGAGCTAGTTCTGATATTAATATGTCTAAATGTGTGTCCGAGTGTGTGTGTGTGTGTGTGTGTGTGCGCGTGTGTGTGTGTGTGTGTGTGTGTGTGTGTTTATTATGATGATGATGATGGTCCCGACACTCCACCCCTACAAAGGTTTGAGCTAGACGATTTGCTCCTATTAGATAACTTATTTAAAAACAATTCAACCACAATGCATAACTAAAAACGAGCTCATTTCATCTTCAGATGTAAACTTTTTCCTAAAAGCGATATAATTCTTGAAATGCTAGTGATGTCAACCACAAATGTTCTGCAAGTATTCCCCAGCGATCAGGAAACTCCTGTTACAATTAAAATCACAGAATCCTGTATAAGGACAATATCAAAATACAAGCCAATATCGGATCCAGCCCGCTAGCAGAGTCAATGAGGGTTTCAACACTAATGGAACCGCCCCATCTTTAGTGTTGGGCTGACCAAGGACAACCCCACTCGGGGAAATTCTAGAAAATTTCCTAACTGAAAAAAATCCTGCACACCGGCCCAGTCAAACATTACTTTCAAACCACAACAGAACTAACGAAGAACTCCTCGACAATCCGCCAGACAACCCACTGCTATTTCATGGCATCTTCTAAGACATCAAAAGGCCATCATTTTCGTAGAATTCAAAAAGAAGTCCTTTATACCTGTATACCGCGTGCGAAGGCTCAAACTTTTGAAGACTACACATAAACAACTAAAAACTACTTTGAAATTACAATAACGAAATAAACAATTTAAATACACTACATAATCGAGGGCGAAAAATATAGTTTGTTTGTGCCCGCATGACAAATATAAAACATTTAACAATAAACCATCCAAAAATATCCGTTGTAATAGCATCGTCAAGATACAAAATTGGTCAAGAGTAAAAGTTAACAGAGTAGCTGTTCAAAAGGCATCTTTAATGTGTGAAATACATTTGTCTCTTAAAATCTGTTAGTGTTGCTGCACGTTTGATGAGTATAGGGATCGAATTGAAAATATGTATACCTTTAAAAAACAACGAATTTTGTGAAGCTCCGTACAAAAAATATGGTGTTTTAACATCATCCGCGTTTCAAGTGTTATATCTAAGAATGTCACTTCCTCTTTAAATTCGATTACACAAATACCGAGGTACGCAAACCGTTAATTACTTTAAAAATGAACACCATTGTCAAATACACAACTCTCTGCTTCAACCGATAGCCACTATGGGAGCATCTCAAGATCAAACGCATTATCTTATTTTGCAAACGCTGCAATCTCGATATTTGTGTTTGATAGCATAGCATAGCATAGCATAGAACATTTGCACATAGCGTGGGGGGAGTCGCTGAGATAAGCCTATCCAATTTCACATAACATTTCGCCAAAAATGTTGAGTGTCGTAAACCCACTCTTCTCTGCGCACCAATAATACGTCCTTACAACTGTTTGAAAATTCTAAAATTGTCTTGACATCTATTGCCGAAAGTCTCGATATATGTGTTTGATTAGCTAAAAACAAAATGGAGGTGCAAAATTCAATGTGAGGTGATATGATAGATTTGTGCAATTGTATTTTACTAGCAATAGTTAAATCGTTTTTCAATCGGCAGAGAATACCGTACTTCTTGGCTATTATAGAATATAGAATGAATGAAATGGGCCCTAATAAACGTCCTTGTAGTTTCGCCAAGGCTGTTCTCCACAGGGCTCGAAACAGAATCATTAAAAGCCGTCCGTTGAGTTCTGTCAAACAAACAGCTTTTGAACCATCTGAATGCGGAACCTGAAAATTCCAAGCGCTTGATTGTTTCAAACAACAGCGGCCGAGAAATCGTGTCAAAAGCGCGATTCAGATCCAAAACAATTGTATCTTTACGCTCTACACTTTCTTTTCATTTTGCTAACACTAAATTTTGAGAATAGAATTAGAAACCTAGGTCAACTACCAGACTGTTGATTTTCTTAAAAAATCGAGACGAAGAACATTAAATAAAAGTGAGGTGGTGGCGGAGGCTGCTTTGCTCTCGGTCTTAAAACGGCCCTTTACGGGGCCACCAACATAAGTGCAAAAGAGAGTTGATATGTCTTTAAAAGTCCAGGGGGCTGTGTTTCGTAGTCGATTGCGAAAAATATAGATAGTTTGCCGAACCCGCAGTGTTTTTGACGTTTGCACAATTGACAGCGTTGTACACACATAGATCTAGTAGAAACCGTGTGAAATTGGTGGTGGTTGAAACCTGTCTCTTGGGATGAATTTGTTTTAAATGACTAAGACGTTTAGTGTATGGAAGTGCAATACAATTATCTCGAGCGTATTGTTTCACAGGTTGAAAGAAACATGCAATTTTCTATGTTATCTATTGCACATATAAGAAATGCTATATTTGGCATAATTCCATGGGATATTACTTGTCATTTTGAGCCAGATGTCGCCTAAATCAAGTATCACTTTGCTACGGAGTCCTACGTCACCTTTGCGTACAACCCCATTGGGCTGTGGCTTGTAGTTTTATGTTTCGTGTTATGTGACTTTCAGTCTTGGTTCGCCACACCAGGAAGACGACCTGGACCCTACATTTCGGACCATAAACACATGGACCGGGATCAATGGCCTTATTTTCCTCCGGAACACGTGAGCATTCACAGATAAGAAGAAACATTGAATCTGCTGCGTTATCTAATGCACATAAAGGGACTGCTAGATTTAGCAGAAAGTAATGAGATATTTAATGTAAATTTAAGCCATATAACGCCAGAATCTAGCCCCTTGTATGAGAAATTGCCTACATTGTTGTATGGCGCATAAAAGATTGCAAACAATTTCGTTGTTTACGCCTCCGGCTTGAATTAAACGAGGGTAAATTTTACGCGCTTGTTAAAATTAATTATTTTTTCTGTATAGATTTATCGTCTCAGAGAATTTCAACGGTGCCGGATGGATTTGATAACAGACCGGCTGGGATGAGAGGCACCCTTGCTTACCAATACACTACCGGAGTCGCCAGAAGAGAATCAGCAGTGATTATTATGTAGCGTTATTGGAGCCTTTTAACGACGGTTTTGTCAAAAAAAAAAAACTCACCGGCTCACAATTCAACCAAAACAATGGCAAAATTACATGAATTGAACTTCAAATTGCCTCCGCAATCGCCGTTTTCTACAGATTTGGCTCCCAGCTGTTGACAGGCTGTTCGAAGACCTCGAAACTACTATTAAAAATGCACGCTGAATTTTTTATCTCTCTCGAATGAAAATAGTATCGCTTAAACTGACGCATTTTTTGAGTCAACAAATAAATCGTTTTACAAAAGTGG
>JASCZW010017370.1:0-17140 GCA_034211315.2 Aedes japonicus | reverse complement strand
CGTGCCCTAAAATGATCGCTCAAAAAAAAATTGAGATAATCTTTGGATTTTTCTTTATAGAATTTTCCAACGATTCTATGAAAGTTCTCAGACATTCCTTGAAATATTCCTCTTGGCGTTTGTAAAGCTGCGAGAACAATCGAACCACACAGCGCATTTTCTGTCATCCTAATGACACGATGCCCATTATCAATAAAGCAAACCATATCGTCCTGTCCGAAGTTCCGGAATTCTGGAACATGTGCAATCAGCTGAAGTCTCAATAATGGTTCTCCTTGCAAATATTTGTGAGGATGAAACGTGACGGATTTCGTAGTTTTTGATTTAGAGAAACATCTTTGTAAGAAGTCGGAAATATACATCGGGGTAGCAGCAGGAGAAATGCTTAGTTCCGGAACTCTCGATGAAACCAGAAAGGAGGCTTTCTACTCGATCTGCTGTGCTTCCTATAGAGCGATTCCGACGAACAAGTGGGAATTTTTTCAGTTTTTATTTTTGTATTTTTTGATTTGCATGAAACCTTGCATACAAGTTTTTGGGACGCCGTTTTGCATACTTGGTTCGCCATTTTGAATCTAGCCTTACTTATGAGAAGGGCCTATGAAAAATGCACACATGATATCTTCAAAAATTGTATCTCGGAAACGGTTTGTCCGATTGGTTTGGTGTCTTGAGCGAAGTTTTAGACAATTGTTGGTGCTATATGGAGAAAATATGCACGGTAAAAAAAGTTTCGTTTTGTGTTTTGAACTAAAATATAGATTTTCCTACATGTCAATAATTTTTTAATTATCCTTATGTTATAGCTGACTGAAAATGCTATCTAGTGCACAGTGGGTTGTTCTGGAGAAAAATAGGTTACAATGAATATTATATACCGAGTTAATTAAACAGATCACCAAGCGCTTTGATCTGAACGAATACAGTTCTAACTACTTCATCAAGCATTGACCCCGAAAAAGCTGTCCACTCGTAAGAAGTTCTACTCGATTATAAAGCTAGATCAGATCTTCTTTGACAGCGGTGAGCAACATGCCATCGAAAATAAGTTTCGTGTGCTGAGGACGGCAATCGTCTGCAAGGAAATCGAAGTGAAAGAATCGTTTGACTTGAAAACTTGTTGGAAAGACTGCTGTGTTTCTAACGAGCAGATGGGAAGCTAGGCTCAGGGATATTAGTTTTGATAAGATAAGTACATTTAAGCCCTATTGAAAAGACCGTTTTGTATCGGCCAAAAACAATGGGTATATATCTGTTTTTATTTTGCATTGAATTATAAAAAAAAGTGCATAAGCATCCAGGCACCTGAAAAGTGTCTATTCTACTTTTACAGCACAAAGTTTAAAGCTAAGATTCACTAAGATTTTCTGCAGTTAAACACCGATAAACAAGATTTTTTGGCAAAAAATAAAGATGGGAACGAAAAATAATGTGGCATCCCTATGCCACTCATCTAGAAAATCGAACTTTTATGATAAAATTGTAAAAAGTGTAAAATCGATTCTTACACGCTAAAAAATGTTTTGAAATTTAAAGTCAAGTTGCAAAAAATTACTATATTAGAGTTGAACGATTTTTTTCTAAATAAAGGGCAACATAATCGTCTAAAATTTGCCAAAAAATTTCACGATGGGCACTTTTATGGGAAAAAAGTGTTTCTGTGTCCTATTTTTACAGTGTATCACGCTAACTCGTCTAGTTATGGTATTCTACACGCCTATAGATATCCAATAAAATTTAGCAGTCATAAAAAATGGAATGTATTGAACATCTTTGCAAAAAACAAGAATCACTCTAGACTAACAATTTAAAAGGGTCAAAAACATGATATTTCCCTTTACATCAGTTAAACGGAACTAAACATAAACTTTGAGACAGAGACCGAAATTTTCACCTACTTGAGAAGAGAAACGTCCTTTTTCTCCCGCTTGGAGAAACAGATGAGAATATGAGAAGCGAGAGATTATTATACGCTCACAACAGTTTTCGCGAGAAAAGCTACGGCGATTTATAATTTTCAGAGAGCATGAGTAGCTGATTAATCGCTTCTTTTCAGTAAATCCTAGATTCCGATAATTATTTTTCCACTTATTTTTTGACTTCTAGAAAAAAGCACAGGTCTTCATCGTTTTTTGCTCCTCGGTTTTTGCTCCTCGTATACGATCTAGGCAGCATGTTTTCAGTGAAAAATGTGACATGAGAAAATATTTTCGTTGAATTATGGAGAGATATTTTGGCATATGCAAGAGAGGATAATGAATTATCGGCGAAAAAGAGAGACGAAAATGTGAACGGTTTTGCTACTCATCGACAATTTAGCTTGAGAGAGGGCATGATTTTCACCCAGCTGAGTGAGAATTTCGATCTCTGCTTTTAAGTAAAAGTCATTTATCGGCTTGTAAGGATATTCCTATTTTAGAGGAGGTTCAAATATGGCTTTTATATATCTTTGAGGGGTGGTGGGAGTGGAAGGAAGGTCAAGATTTATTATAGTACGTGTAAAAGGTATGGGAAAAATTTCAATAACAATTATTAAATCTATAAAAAACTATGATAAATCTAAAAAATAGCGGACGTCATAATTGAATCGTCTAGTAAATGGATATGCATCTAGTCTTATCAAATTAGAAAATTCTAATTTGATAAGACTTGATGCATATCCGATTAAAGACGATTCAAATATGACATTATATGAATTTTCGAAATACTATTTACGTCATTGAAAATTCATAGGTTTTTAGCTAGATAAGGGTTTTATTTTATTTATTTTTTATAAGTAAATTTTCATGCATTTGTAATTAACATAGCATCAAGGTTGCGGCTTATCATTTTTGACTTATCCATATTCATTTGCCGATAGCTCTTCTCAGAAGCTCAATTTCAAAATATAATGTATGATGAACTTATGGGGCTTGAGTAGACCTACAACTTGGTCTAACAATACATAGCTCTATCTCTTATATCTGAGGAATAAGAGCGTATATTCGCGATGATCTTCGCGATGATATTCGCGGTGAAGATCACGCGATTATCATCGTGAAGATCACTGTGAATATACGCTCTCATGTCGAAGATATAGGAGTTAGAGCAATGTACTTGTTAGAACTACTCATGCACTTACAAGTTCATCATACATCATATTATCAAATCGACCCTCTAAAAGGAGATATTGGCAAATGAATATGCCTGAGTTAAAAATGATAAGCCGCAACCCTGCATAGCATATATCTTATTTATAAATCTTCACAAACAAAGAAACTTTTATTGAATTATCCTTCGAATCTGAAAACCTTTTAGCGGAAATAGGTACACATAATGAACCTGTGTACCAGGTATTGTCTTTACGTGGCTATATAACTCTTCAAGTTCTTTTGACTGTTCAGCTGATATGAAGCAGAAATTCATTTTTGTAATACTTTTATTTGTCTGTTCAACTGCCCAGTCATATAGTTCCCGAAGAGTTTTGATTGTGTTTCCATAATCTTGAGCAAGGCTTGCTCTCTTTGCCATTCGCTTGAGAGTACCACCAATAGCATCACATGGAACTTTCACATGAGACGTTGCAAAGAAGTGCCATTCTGCTTCCAATCCATACTTGGATTTGAAATTGCACAAGCTGGCACAGTTCTGTTTATTCTTGTAATGGGCCGCTTCTCCATCTGACATGGAAAATAATTTTTTTGCAATGTATTGTGTTTTGTGTAATGAAATCTAGCAATTTTGATATAAACAACGAAACTGACATTGAGTTATGCGTCAATACTTCAGATATTATGAAAAAGCTTTTGTTTTCCAATTTATCGTCCTTCTTGTAATATACTTCAAAGTTTTGGTAATAAACAGGATCAACCACCTGATTTAATTTTATTATCACTTAAGTTTAAAAAATTATTAATTTATAAATAAGCCCTTTCTAAATGGTAGCCATGATTTTTCAAGCATTCAAAGACCCTTAAAATTCCAAATTGTCATTATAATTAAATATAAATGGCTTCTGTGAGGTTTAGAACCAACTTATAAGAGTTGGCGCGATACAAGGTAAAAATAGGACACGAAAAATTTGTTATTAGAAAAACGTTTTTTCCTCTAAAGTGCCCATCTTGTAATGTGTGGCGAACTTTTAGACAATTATATTGCCTTCATTAAAAAAAATTGTCCAACTTTAAGACAGCCATTTTTTGAAAATTGAGTTTAAATTTCACAATCTTTTTTTAGCGTGTACGAATCGATTTTACAATTTTACAATTTTTTTTCATAAAAGTAAAACGATTTTCTTTAAGTCACTCATACATCACTTTTTTTTAAATACTAAATTTTAAAATATTTTTTTAGAGTTACAATTTTTACAATTCTTTTCATAAAAGTCAAACGGTTTTCTAAAAGTCACACATACATCACTTCTTTGCAAGTCTTGTCCTTTTTGAGTTATATTGACATGAAAAATGTCTTGTTAGAAAAACTTTTATTCCTTAAAAGTGCCCATCTTGCACTGTATGGCGATATTTTAAACAATATAATTATAAAAAAATTTATAAAAAAATTTCGTCCAATTCTAAGATAGCCGTTTTTTGCAAATTGAAATTAACTTTTAATATTTTTTTTAGTGTGTAAGAATCGATTTACAATTTTAAAAAAAAATTTCATAAAAGTTAGAACAATTTTCTAAAAGTCGCTCATATATCACTTTTTAGTAGGTCTTGTCCTTTTTGAGTTATGTTGGTTTAAAAAAAAGGCAAACAAAAAACTTAAGCCCTTTACAAATGGCAGTTCAGAAACATTTAAAAAAAAACAAAGTATGCAAAGTTGCTTGAAAAAACATAGTCTACACACACACAAAGCTTCATTGGATTCTGAGAGTACCCTCCAGCCAAACACTGCATGACTTGGGGCGCAATTCGTAATTTAGGAATACGAACATTATAATGTTAGGCAAATTTGTAGGAATAATTAAAGACTACGGTTTCATTATACGCCACATTTTGAAATCCTCCTAAAATGAGCTACTAGACAAATCAGTCAAACTCACGAGTCGTCCCACCCTTGGATTGAATCATACTTTACCGCAACGGGATCACATCCCCACATTGTCAGTGAAATGTTGATCAAACCTGTCGCGTTATCTTCAAGCTCAGTTATGTACATACATAAGTACCATTCTCACTTTATGAAATTTATTCTCACCAACGAGCTAAACCCAAACTTTAATTATTGCAATAAAAATGTTTTCTTCCTTTTTAGATTCCCTACAGTGTGGGTATTGCTAATTTATTTCTTATTCTCTTCATTCTCTTTTCCTCTTATTTTTTTTCACCATCACTTGTTCCTCACATGTTTATGCATGTGTATCTGATGCGGTCCACTCATATGTTTATCTACATTGTGCTGTGCTATCTTCACGTTCACTTCTGTTTAATTATCATCATTCATTCACGCTATCGCTTTTCGTGTAGCGTTCTGCGTATGTTTTCTTCTTTTTAGTTTGATTTGTGGTTTTTATTTACTTTTATTTTGCTATTGTTGTACCTTCATTGCCTCGGATCCTTTCGCATTCGCAATATGTTTTTTTACGATTTACTTCTTATTGCTTTAGCAGTTGATACGTCGTCACTTGCCGGCAGGATGACTACGATGTGTTTCAAAGCATGAAATGTCTGTGAACGCCACTCATGATCTGATGTTTTTATTTTTCAGTACTATTTCGGTAACGACGTTTTCGTCAATCATCTCCCGATGCGGACTGTCGAGAATGTAGCAAGTATTGGTTACTTTTGCGAGAAGTTCATTAATCTCTCGGTCACCAGTGACTTGCTCGTTCACAGTGGAAACTTTCGTTGCCCTGTTGTGTGATTTCATCGCACGATGCCTGCTTGCGACGGTTGTACATTAACATACTAACATGCGTGATCGTGTCGAACCACGTCCAAATGGGTGTGTGCCATATTTGTTTTTTTTTTTGTTTTATGCTCACAACAGCTGAACAATGCAACGACGCGGGGGAACAAACGTTTGCTGTTGATTGTTTTTTTTAGCGAGTTGCGAATAATAAAAGAAGAACCAAATCTACTTCAAGCAGATGCGAACCGACAGGATGTAGCTGTAAGAAGAAATGAGCGTTTTTTCTTTTCGCTTAATCGCCATCAGGGAATGACTATCGGTTCCGTATGAAAGAAACAAGCTGAAAATTGGATCGATATGTCATTCCTTTTACGATGGTAACACATGTGTGATACCGAGGCAAACAACTCGCAGTCGCTGAAGTAATGTTACACTTCCAGTTCGACTCGTTTGCAAGCCATTGCTCAAGTTCCTCTGGTTGGAGGCTTGGTGTCCGGTTATGGTTCCAATACCGGTTCTTCGAATTCAACATTCACTAGCGGGCGGTGGCGGAGGGGTTTGTTGGTTCATTCCATTTATGCACCATACACACGCTCAAAATTGCTCGATCAACATTGCTTCTGCCCATAGGAAATTGGTTGGTTTGGCGATATATTTGCCCTTGGGTGAAGAAATTTGATTAACTGTCAAACCTGAGTGCAGGACTGTTGAAAAAATGTTTGAGGATATGTATGCTGCATCAAAATACTTCGCTTCGTTCGCCTGCATCGAGATATTGAGGGCGAAGCACCGACAAACCGACATGAAACTCAATCTTCACTATTGATCAAGAATCCATAACGACCGATTCAAATTGTGCAGCGATCGCATCTGTCAAAACCTATAGAATAATTTTATCTAGATCAATTGAATGTGTCCAGAATTGCTTCAGCAAACTTTAGCAATCTTATATCAGCTGACAGGAGAAATTGAACTTTTTACTTGCCAAGGCCTTAGTTGAGCTAGCGGTGTGAAACCACGGAAATGCCTCAATTTTTTTGTTTTCCTATCTAAAACTTGATTAACTTGGATAAAGAATAAACAAAAATAATAAGCTATGAGTTGTTGTTAGTATGCTTTAAATTCATTCTGAAGGGAACATTTTGTTTTTTCAAAATTTCACACCCAGAAATTTCTACTACTGGCTTTTGTTTGAAATTTTTTGAAGACATGTTGAAAATAAATTCAATATAAAACAAGTGAGCACGTTTCGATACTTGCAAGTGTTTGCCCCTAGTAAAGATTAGAACTTTTGAAATGATTACAACATGTAATTATTATGTTTTGGGAAAATGTAATTCATTAGAGAGAAATGGAGAATTATAGTTCTATGAAAACATAGCATGACTGTATTCTCAGTATATATTTAAGCCTATAATTAGAATGTATGCTATTGCCTTAAATCGCTCCAATAACGGCCTAAAATCGCTCCAGTAATGCACAGTAATGCTCGCTGTTGATGGTTTTACTCTTTTCGAGGTAGTCCACGAAGAGTATACCATGACAATCCCAGAAAACCGACGCGTCTCGAAAACGGATACATTTAGAATGTTGCTCACCAAGAGCATTTTTGTTTAAAATCATTGGAAAAATCGTATTATATTAATAAAATATGGTTATTTATGCAAAACCAACAAATTGGAAAAAACTTGAATTTTTCTTATTTATAAGAACTTTTTTATCTTAATTTGCTTCATCGTAGAACAACTTCTTTTATTTTTTTTATGACTTAAAGTCTTTTTGGAAAAAAAAATTATAAAAATCGTACGTTGGACAGATTTGCTAATTGATTTTTAAGTTTAATTTTTGATTTTTTTGAAGAAAAAAAAATTTTTTTACAGTGTACATATTTTTTTCATAAAGTCAAATTAGTTTACTACAACTTCTTCTCAGACGCAATTTTATTACAACCAATTTCGAGTTATGATTTTTTGAAAAATACGCATGACAAAACACATACGCCCTTTTGAAAAAAATGTCTTGTGTCAAAAAATTCCCTTAACCCGCGGAAAATCCATTATCACCAATTCCGAAGACATGTGCAAAGTTTCATCCAAATCGGAGAGGGTTTTGCAAGATTTTTTTTCCGGCTGATTTCATCTGGAAACACTCTATATGGCATTTGCTAGCTCACGCACGTTCATTTCATGAACTTTTTTGACATTGTAACCGCTTCGGAGGGCCTACCGCTGCGGACTTGATTAGTACTGGAGTTGCGACGACCACGAAACTCTCGAAACCAATATTCAACGGTGTTATCTGACGGAGCATTAGCCCCATAATACTTGTCCAACTTTTCTTTTGTTTTCTTCACCGTTTTCAAAAAATAATGTTTCATAAGAGAACGAAAATCGTGTTTATCCATATTCAACAAGTACGGCATGATCGAACGGTTTCAAACAGATGTTATGTTCACTGACTTATCTGTGACCTATCTGTGACCTTATATAACCAAATTGCGTCATTTAAGTGGCCAAACTCGTCCAGGTTTCGTGTAAACGGTAATCTGTTGGGTTGATTCCGGTCGTAAATAACAGTTTACGAGCTAAAAGATGGCTCGCCAATTTTCCTCCTCTACTTCAACGACATTGCCATCTGATTATGAAAGATCCTCAGTGGTTGTACGCGGATTATCACAAAATCAAATTGGTAGTGAAGACAGCCAAATGTTCAACTAACACGTTCCGAATCTCGTATCTCAAAAAAAAAGGCTGCATATCAATCTGAACAATGCATTACGTCTTAAGTAACATTGAGAGATTCTCTTCGTCGACTTACTCTTTGGTTAATAGCTTGTCTATTAAACGATTTGCTAATGTTTTCGACCTATTGGACCCTTAATCACACTTTAAATTACCTAACTGTACGTTGAAAATCCTGGACATGTTATAACATAGCCGTAGGAACGCAAAGAGAAAGTCGACTAAGAGAGTCTCCCTATGTTATTTAGGACCTAATGCATCTTTTGGTTCGGCACCAAACGACAGCGCAGTACTCCAAAAACGAGCGAACCAAAGAGCAGTATAGTGCCTTCAGACAATAAATGTCGTTGAAGTTTTTGCGAATTTCAAGTTATAACTCTGTCAGTCTCAAGTGCCAGTGCATTTACTTTTCATGAAAATCGCTGTCGTAGTTGGCGAAAATGAAAGGTACTAAACCGGGCTTTGTGGACCAAAACCTGGACCGGAATGTCACGTAAGCTTTCGCCCGTAAAAAGGGTATTTCCGTTCGAGATGTGGCCCAAAAGCTGGGAACTTCGAAGAGTAACGTCGACCGAACAAAGAAATGAAATGAACTAATGACTTAAGAAGCAGAAGAAGTCAAAACGATGTGAAAAACAAACAGCATCTGTAAAACCAAGGACCCGGAAGTTATACGATAAACTTCTGTGTGGAAAATCGGCATGCGTAACTATGGTTGATGAATCCTACGTCCAATTTGATTATCAGATGCTTCAAAGTGACCAGTTCTACAACACCCGTGCTGGTCAAACCATTCAAGATACCACTATGTCAATTTTTACCGAAAAATTCGGTAAAAATTGACCCTTTGTTAGTGACAGCCCTCTCCAAAGGCGCGCCCTTTTATCAATCAAAACCAGATTAATTGCAAACAAAAAACAAACAATGACTCCGATACTGACAATGCATCAGAACCCTAGTCCTAACCAATTCCAACTATAGAGCATCAAATAGAAAATGAGAATTCACCTTAAATGAAAACTAACCATGTTTTCCTTATTTCAAGCTCATTCTCGGTAAATCCGAGCATTATCGCTTTTCACAAGACATAAAATGTAATAAGGACTATTTATTATACGTTCGTTTTACTACAAAAACAAATATGTTCCCTAGTTTGAATTAATTCGGACTAGGATGCGATGGTAAATCTGATCCCCGTAACTCACCACGAAAAGGTGATCTACCAGCGCACACTGTTGCCAAAGGCGTAAAAACGTGATCTAAATTGTTTTGACCCCGAAAACAACGTTTTTTTGCTATAGTTTCTTCTGCAAAGTTTTTTCATAAATTTTTCTCCATGTTGGTGATTTATCTCCCTAGTAGTGAGAATTTTTTTTTATTTTATAATTATTGCAAATAAAAATAAACTTTATTCGGCAAAGTTTTAGCTAATTTAATACAAAACAGCTTTGCTGAAGCTCACATATGCCTATCTGTTGGTTTTAATGTAAATTTGGGGAGTTTTCTATTGCGCATCCCTCTAATTCAGTTTTTTGAATATAACATCTTATGGAGATTTTCTACAAGTTTTAAATATTGAACACTTAAAATTATCATGTAAAAACACACAAATTTGCTGAAAATAGTATAATTTTATCTCCTATAGTTTTTGAGATAATTAGGGTTTTATTTGAAAAAAAGGTACTTTTTCAGTGTCAAAAATCAGAGTAATCTGCAAATTTATGCAAGCGAAACTATTTGCATATGAAAGTATGAATCAGTCATTGTCAAATCCAGATACAACCGCTCGTCTCTCGCTGTCCCTTGGGGTCCAAATCCAATGTTCTTAGAACAACTACATGACCT
Organism: Aedes japonicus; assembly: GCA_034211315.2. Lineage (NCBI taxonomy): Eukaryota > Metazoa > Arthropoda > Insecta > Diptera > Culicidae > Aedes > Aedes japonicus. The sequence continues at coordinate 6,719 of JASCZW010017370.1, read as the reverse complement.
CATCTAAGCTATTTTTTTAATTTTGAAGCTGTTTTCCGTCGAAAAAGATTCCCAGCATTGTCAAAATAGTACAAAACAAATGGTTAATCCTACATTTTGTGATATATAATTTTTGTCAAAACATTTAAACATAATTAAAGTATTTCACTGTTAATCGTCATCATCACTATTATCGCTTTCATCATTGGTGTTGTCATCGGATTTGAGATTTTTCGGAATTTTCGGAATTTCGGATTTTTCCGAATAAAGTTTATTTTTATTTGCAATAATTATGAAATAAAAAAAAAATCTCACTACTAGGGAGATAAATCACCAACATTTTTATTATCATAATATGGAGAAAAATTTATGAAAAAACTTTGCAGAAGAAACTATAGCAAAAAAACGTTGTTTTCGGGGTCAAAACAATTTCGATCACGTTTTACGCCTTTGGCAACAGTGTGCAGCGTTACGTCGGTTCGTAATAGATTCGTTAGTTCTACCTTCGATCTCGTAGTATCAACTAAAATTAATTTTCAGTGTAGCAGTGTAGAGCCATGATGCAAAATCCGGCCTAAATAGAGTAGAACCCTTGTGATTCTTCAGGAATGGTAACAGTCGCTTTTGTAGTTACTTTTGTTTATATATTTCACCATTTATAGTTTCAGAAGTGATCAGATTAGATGCTTGATTAGGAATTTCTTGGAAAGATTTACATTTTCTTCTCCCGAACATCTAGATAGTTGGTAGCCGTCGACTTTAACGTTGGTTTCGTTGTCCATCACGATGCAATGTGGATTGGTGAGAGATGCCCCAAGTAGCACCGAAAACAAAAATATTGCTGTTTTATTTTTCATGTGTCATGCTGTAGATCTATAACAGTGCGATTTGACTAGTTTTAGTATAAAGGTGTTCGTTTAATGCAATTGAAATGTCGAAGCTTCTAGCCGCCTAATTAATTTGTCACACATGGGTTTGAGGTTTTTCAGCTAGGAAATGTTTGTTTACGTCTGAAATCTTGTTTGCATATTATATTTCATAAATGTATCGTCATAAGTCTTCCGTATTTCAAGAGAAAAAAAAACATATGCGAGAAAGGCCAAACTTCAACAAAACTAGTCAGGTATGTTTGGTTAGCGTCGCATCCGACGTTTTGAGTTTTGAGATTTGCTTTAGACAAACATAAATCAAGTATCTATTAATATCACAAACTCGTTTACCACTACAACATTGAAGAACTTACCTAAGTTAAGCTATATAATAAAATGTTGAAAATTTCAGTTGCAAATTGCGAACATCAGGATTGGTAAAATGGGTTGTATGATAACGTTTTGATACTTCAAAACATCAGCGCAATTAATATATGATATATATGATGCTGGTAAGTGATTCTGACTACTCCATACAGTCACCGCCAGAAAAAAGTGCCCACCTACACACTTAGAAAAAATCATGTAAATGTATGACTTAAAGAATGCACATAAATGGAGCGGCCTTTATGATTTATTGATCTGTTGCGTAGAAAATTAAATCAACCAAATTAAATTTGGTCTGTAACCTTATTGTGACACATATCTAGTGGATGTAATGTTTCAAGATGTTGTAAATATTCAATAGATGTAAAATCAAACCTGAAACAAAAGCTTCAAAGAGAAATGAATTTCTATGATTGTACTTTTTGACCCCAGATGTATAATCAGGTGGCGCTAAGATATGAATGTGGTAGACTCTATAGTGAAAAAGATCAATTTACCTCTTTTTCACTACGGAAACAATATTAGAAGATAATAGATCCTTATTCATGGCTTTATGCGTAATGACCCTTTTACAGCTGAGGTATTGCTTAAATTTGGCAACCACCAGCGGCATGCAAGTGACCAAACAATAGATTTACAAAATGTTCAGTTCAGTTTACCGCCACAGGAACCAAAAGAAGCGCATATTACCCGAATAAGAGAAGAATCTTTCAGTTCACATGAATGGTCTTGTAATTTTATAGAACAATGGCGAGCAACCAATATAATTTCTGAAGGTCGTATAATATTATGTTGTTTAGATTGACTCGTATTATTATTTATAACGGAAATTTGAATTAACCTAAACAAAATATAAAGATACAGCAGACAACCATTAAGTCGACTTAAATTGTGAGATTTTTTCAAATTGCGTTTTTTGTAGATTTCATATTTTTTTAGTATGTAGTTGGAATAAATTGGAAATTACAAATCTTTCTTCTCATTTTCTATTTAATGAATTATATTTTATCCTTGCGGAAGTGCTAGAGATAGACTGCTCTACACGTTAATAAAAAGTCACGTAAATTTCGGTACCCTGAGACCGAGCGGTCTTTAGGACATAAGTAACAGTCGAAAGAGACTAGACAATCAAATCAATCAAACACACATTTTTTAGGGTTATGTCAGTTTCTATTTCGGGACTAATGGCTTAATTTTACGTCGTGAAATGTAAAGCATCATTTACCTTTGCAAATGTCATTAGACGTAAAATCATATCAAACGAGCTGCTCTCTTTAATCCAAGCGAACTTAAATTTAGAAGATATTTTCTAAGAATGGTGGTTAGCAACAACATTTTTGTTTTTGGTTCACATCTGTTTCAGATAGAGGGCCGATATATAAGTTGATCGAAAACCGGGTCTGAAACCCTATTGAATGTAGATCACCATCGAACCAGATAAGGACCAGGGCAAGTGAATTTGTAATGCAGTTTACAAATCTTACCCGCGACTAGGTTTCGATTGCTCGGCATTCGTTCTTCACACACAGAGAGAACTGTCCAAGCCCCCTGCAAAGTGTGACGTGTGTAAAGAATATTATGTTACTTGCCACATTTATCTCCATTTAATTTCCAGTTTATCATTTCATGAGCTGAGCACAATCGAACTGAAACCAGTTTCCATGGGTCGTTTTTCCATATTCGTGTTTCGAACCGCGAGCACAACGAGGAGCACTAGTTGAGCAAGAAGAAACGAGAAAAAGTACTCCTGTTGTATAAATGCAGCACTCCTTCTTTCATGTTCAAGTATCTCAGTCAAAGCAGCGCTTCGCTTGCATAATTTGAAAATTGTTATATGTAGAAGAAACGGGCAAGGAACCAGAAAAACGAGTGAATTAAGAGTTTTTTTTTCTCCATGTGGAAGCATGAAGGAAGAAAACTCCGCTGGTGGATAATGGAACCAATACACGCTGAAATCGAGTTGTACAACCGCTGTGGTTTTGCCAATTTACCATACAATGCGCGGTTGTATCGTTCGATGCATGGTAAAATAGTGCTTGTACAACCAGATTGGCCTCATAAGAAAATCGTTTGGGTTTCATAGCGGGAGAAAAGGCCCAGTCAGCAGCGCATGGAGATGTGTGTCGATGGGTGAGAGAAAGGCATAATCCAAACATTACTGCAAGGAGAGTGAGAGGGTCAAGGTTACTAATGTCATGTGTGTGTACGGGTAAAGTCATGGTTAGTGGAGGTTTGTATTACTTCACCTCGCCGGATGATTGCTGGTGGATTGACTTGCGTTATGATCGGCTTACGGATAACTAAATGGCTCGGTAGAATGACAAAGCTCAATAAAAACTAAATATTAAACACTTGCCTAATTTCACTGTTTCATTTTGAAATTGAACGGAAATTTTTGTAAACAAATTCCATCAATTCTGGCATGCTTGCGAATGAAAACTCAATCCGGTTGTAATGTAAGTTATTCAAAGCTAGATTTTATTTATGAGAAATCGCTGATTTCGAAAATGTAATCTAAATGTTATCAGATACACTGATCTGATAACCTTTTCTTTTTCAGCTTCTCTTCATCACAATTCGAAGATTCAAGAGGCCAACTCGGCGATTGCTCTGCTTCCCGTTGAAGGTTTCTAATATCGTTGATAGTTTTTTTTTCTCCCGCAAAGAATCAGAGTTGGATACAAGCCCAGCCAAATTAAATCGTGTCTGCTCTAGTATGTAAAGCAATGCCACAGACAAAAACAAGTATGCTGGAAAGTGCACAATCACTGTGTTCTGACTTCCCCCTTTTTACGAACCGCACCCACCCGGCACCCACCCGGTCAGCCGCGGCCAGAGCTACTTTAGGCAACCGAGGATATGGATCAAACTGAGTTTGGAACGGCCCGGTTCGCCTGGTGGGGAGTCCGGACGTAAAACCAGTTTTATTTTTCGGACAATGGAACAGCACTCACATATTGGCTGGTAAGTATAGAGAGAGTGTGTGTACTCACGCAAAACCGGCCATCGCGCCCTGGGATGGAGGTGGCAGTGTGTCGAGCGAACTGTTGAATGATTTATTACAATACACTATAGCAACGTTTTTAACATGAACGTACACACAAACGATGGTGCACGGTGGAGAAGATCATGTGTGAGGATACGCTTTCTCGTAGATCGTTGGAAATATAGCACGGAAAGGCAAAAACATGGGAGTAGAATTATACTCCTGCTGAGAGGAAAGCCTGGTTAATACAGAGGAGTTCAGAAACTTTGTTTTGAATCTTGACGTGTGACCGTTTGCAAGTTATTTTTGGTTCTTGTTGAGAAGAATCAGAGATTGGATTCATTAACACAGTATTCATGAATTGCACCCATGTGAGTAGTTAGTAAAAGAAAATCTGGAGGGGCTTTTTTGTATTGTGTGTTTTGTCCACATGCTAGGGAATTGTTAGTTGATGATGTTACTCGTCAACAGGCTGAGTAAAGCCTCAATATAATAATAACATATAATGACAGGTATACAAAATAAATAACATTAAATTATAGTCGTAGGCTTTAAAACAAACGGAAAGGGTGTATTTTCCAGAAAATTTACACCAAAATTCGCCTGTATCTCTTAAAAAATTCTAAAAATTTAAGCAAAACTTGTTTAATGTGTACTGTTTACGTCTTTCAAGAATCACTACAATTCGTGAACTACGTATGACAATTATTTTGGAATGCATTGCTGCTTAAATGTGACAAATGATTATGTTGCCATTCCGATGATGGTAAACCTTTTCCGGTATTACATAGAATCGATATAGGGCAGAAACAAACAAATTTTAAACAAATTTTCGTCGGCAACGAAAGGGCTTTCATGAACTAGGTTCATACACGGGAAATAATGTGTTCTTCAATATGATAAAAACAGGTCATGATTTCATGCATATGTTGTGTTTTTGTGTTATGAATATACACCATGAACAATATTCGTGATATCATGAACTATTTTTCCACCGCAATGAAATCATGATTTGATCGGGTTAAAACCATGAGCTCGACTTCATGATACTGAAAACTTTATTTATGAATCTGGCAAATCTACTTTATCGACTCTAAATGTATGTATGTATGTATGTATGTATGGTAGCCACCATCCCCTCTAGCCCTTGGCTTGGATGCAGCTCCACTTAACAGCAAGATCAAATTGGGCCACCGATCTGAATTCGCACTATCGCTGTATGAAGGGCCAAAAACGGAGGGGTGGACCCGTAAGCAGAGACACTTACACGAAATCCACGGGAAATTAAGAATCTCCTTCCAACGATATGATCCAACAAATCGAATAACACAATTCGCAATACTCATTAAGGTTTCTACAGGATGGCTTGTTAAGAAGGGCGCGTCACTCTCCCTGAAACTGTTGGAGTAGAACTCGCAGCACCACACTCGAATCGGTAGGATAAGAAATGATACTGTTTGTTCCCTCCTAGACTCAGGCAGTCAATCAAACCATCGTCCAGTTTCAGCTTGAATGATACCCTGGTGCTCCCTCCCAACCCAGTATTTATTATATTTATATAAATATAGATGTAATGTAATAATAATATGTTATATATGATTATATAGTAGAGCAAAAATTATATAAGGATATTTAGTTAAATTATGTAATAGTTGGAGTTCACGAGCCTATGATAACCATGTTAAACTAAATTAATTAACCTGCTGAAATAATAATATTAAGGCAGTAATAATAATATGCAGCTTCGTACCACTTTGTATCACTGATGGGTGACTGTATCTCTGGAATGTGAAGGTCATCTTGTTATTCATTGAGGTATAAATATCAATAAAGCATTCAATTGTATATAAAACCATAATATTATATTATTACGTATTTAATCATGACATATAGATATGTAACCTTCTGGAATGAAGAGCATTTATTAATTTTGATTATTATTTGATATAATGTAATAAAATAATTATACCGGCCGGATCACCAATCTGAAGCAATTAAAATTTTATTAATTATTTTATTACTTCTTCCATAATATTATATTTATGATATGCAATTAATAATGATGAACAGCTGTGTTCCTCTGAACCGCTCAAATAGTAGTTGATGATCGTGTACTGAAATTTTAAGGTCATATTACGCCATTTAATGGAAAATATAATGAAGGAATTAAAGGTTGAGTGGTCGAGAGAGTCGTCAACATTTCTATTAATGAAAATATGCTAGAGCTTGTAAAAAACATGCATCATATAATAACACATACTAGTATCTACACATCTATATATACATCCATTACTACTTTCGAGAAGGCCACTCCGACGGTGCTAGATACAGCTGAAAATTGATCCACATTCTTACTGCTGCTTCTACCAGAAGATGATCATCCTATAACCGCAAGACCTCCTCTCCTAAACTGTATGGTACCTGAGAGAAATTTACCTTTCTGGCGTAATACATGTAATGAAATATACAGAATTAGGCTATGAATAAACAATGTCCTT
>JASCZW010017369.1:0-17143 GCA_034211315.2 Aedes japonicus | reverse complement strand
CTGAGGTCAAACTTGTGGCCAAAGGAAGGGATACAAGCAACATGACCTTTATCTCCTTTAAAATTGGTTTGGACCCTTCCTGAAGACAAGCGCGCTTGACCCATCGACATGGCCGGAAGGCATTATGTTCCGTGAGTTTGAGGAATATTCTACTCAAGAATTTCGAAATCCTCCGCTATATTCCTGACGCCTACAACCGGTTAACCACCAGCAGTTGTAATGCAGCGTTAATTAACTACAAAGATAAAGGGATTTGATGCCCAACGATACGACATACAACCACCTGTTTTTTCACCGGGACGCACCCGAATTTAGTGAAATGGAAGCCCTCGATCCCCCCACCGCAGTCGCGCCATTCCAGCCAGCGACCTGCAGCCGTCCCGGCCCTACGTGTGAGAGTGGGGAGAAGGTCTTCCAAAACGCTTCTGCAGGCAAGTACGATTTAGCTATTAGCCCAACAAAACCTGATTCGCTCTCCGATTCCAGCATATTTCAAGCATGTTTGGAAGCTGCATCTTACAAGAAACAACTAGTGTTAGCCGAATCCTGGGACGCACCGGAGTTTAGTATTGCGGAAGCCCTCGATCCCCTCACCGTAGTCGAGCCATTCCCGCCAGCGATCTGCAGCCGTCCCGGGCCTACGTGTGAGAGTGGGAGAGGGTCTTCCAAAACGCTTCTTCAGGCAAGTACGACTCCATTACTTGCCCAGCCAGACCTGATTCGCCCTTCAATTCCAGCCACTCTGATTGTTCGCCTGCTATGCTTCACGGACTACTGGCTTATTATCAGAATGTTCGCGGTCTACGAACGAAAATAGACAACTTTTTCTTAGCTGCCGTCGATTCGAACGTCGACGTAATAGTTCTCACTGAAACCTGGCTCAATGACCAAATTCATTCCGCTCAACTATTTGGAGATCAGTTCACTGTTTTTCGGAATGATCGTAATCGCATAAATAGCACCAAATCTCGCGGTGGTGGCGTTTTGATCGCAGTTTCCAATAGGCTTCACAGTTGCCTGGATCCTACTCCTATTGACCCTTCGCTCGAACAGTTATGGGTCCAGATAATAACTCCACATAGGAAGTTAAGTATCGGTGCCATGAACTTACCTCCCGATAGGAAATCTGATTTGAACAGCATTGAGAACCATATCAGTTCGATTGGCGCTGTGTTATCCCGTTTAGATCACAACGACTACGCGTTAATATTTGGCGATTACAACCAGTCTGGGTTGGTTTGGAATGTTCCCATGATTGGTCATCCCACAATTGACGTTCTTCGTTCGCATATGCCACCTGTCTGCTGTGCATTGATGGATGGATTCAGCCTTCATGATTTAACGCAAATAAATTCAACGTTAAATCGTAACTCGAGACTGCTTGATCTTGTATTGGTAAATGAAGCTGCCGTAATGGAATGTACTGGTGTTGAAACCTCCGAACCTTTAATTAGCCTCGACGCCGATCATCCTGCGCTGGAGATTATTGTCAATCTATCAGTACCTATTACCTTTGATAACAACGTTGATCCACATGGTCTGAACTTCCGAAGAACTGATTTTGCCGCAATGAACCAATATCTGTCCCAAGTAAATTGGCAGTTCCTTGACTCGTGCTCCACTATCGATGAAGCTGTAGACTTTTTTGACGAGGTTGTGTCCCGGGCTATATCTGATTTTGTTCCTCTGAGGAGACCTGCTCGTAGACCTCCTTCGTCTAATGCTCATTTACGGTACCTGAAACGTGTGAGGTCGAAGGCTCTGCGTAAGTACTGCAAAACTCGAAATCAATTCACCAAGCGAATCTTCTCTGAAGCTAGTACCCAATACCGAATTTACAATCGTCTTCTCTACAAGAATTATTCAAAACGGATCCAATCTAACCTTCGGCGCAACCCAAAGTTGTTCTGGTCATTTGTGAACACAAAAAGGAATGTTAACGGGCTACCGGTTGAAATTCATCTTGGCGACAGAATCGCCAGCACACCAGTGGACAAATGTGATCTCCTTTCTGAGCACTTCAAAAGTGTTTTCAATAACACCGTGCCAGCATTAGAGCAAGTCAGCGAAGCACTCAGAGATACTCCCAGAGACGCGTTCGACTTCAATATTCCTGCGATTACATCGGACCTCGTTGAAGCCGCAATCCGGAAGCTGAAACTCTCAAACGTGGCAGGACCCGACGGAATTCCTTCATGTGTACTCAAGAATTGCTCTGCAGTGTTTATGATTCCTCTTTTGAAGATTTTCAATATCTCGTTACGCCAGGGAAAATATCCAACACGTTGGAAATCTTCGTTCATGTTCCCGATTTTCAAGAAAGGAGATAAACAAAATGCCGAAAATTATTGAGGGATCACATCGCTCTGTGCCTGCTCAAAAGTCTTCGAGATCATCGTCAACGACTTGTTGTTCGCTTGTTGCAGACACTACATCTCTCCTGAACAACATGGATTTCACCCCAGAAGATCGATTTCAACCAACCTTGCACCTTTCGTTTCCTCGTGTCTCCGGAATATGGAAACTGGATGTCAAGTCGACGTTGTTTACACGGATCTCAAGGCTGCTTTCGACCGGGTCGACCATGCTATACTTTTGGCAAAGTTAGACAAACTTGGTGTGTCAAATAACTTAGTTCGTTGGTTTAAATCTTATCTAACGGACAGGATACTCTGTGTGAAGATCGGCTCAGCTCAATCGAGCTACTTTACTAATATGTCGGGCGTACCTCAAGGCAGCAACTTGGGACCACTGCTGTTCTCAATTTTCATCAACGAGGTTGGACTGCTACTTCCACCTAACTGCAGGTCGTTCTATGCAGACGATGTGAAAATTTATGTGGTTGTGCGATGCTTCGCTGATTGTTTACGACTACAGCACTTGATCAGCAGCTTTGAAGAGTGGTGCTCCAGGAATTTCCTCACTCTGAGTGTTAGTAAATGCTTTATTATCACTTTCCATCGAAAATTGCACCCAATTGCGTTTGATTACATGATAAACAATCAACCTCTGCAGAAAGTTGATACTGTTCATGACCTTGGAGTCACGCTTGACTCCAGTTTGACATTTAGACAACACTACACGGATATGATTACCAAAGCAAACAGACAGCTCGGTTTCATGTTTAAGATCTCCGACGAGTTTCGTGATCCCACCTGTCTGAAAGCATTGTACTGCTCTCTCGTGCGTTCTATTCTGGAATTTGGAGCCTTGGTGTGGTGCCCGTACCAAAGAATCTGGATTGCGAGGATTGAAGCAGTCCAAAGAAAATTTGTTCGTTATGCACTCCGTCACCTGCCGTGGAATGATCCTGTCAACCTTCCAGCGTACCAGGATCGTTGCTTACTCTTGGGTATTGAAACATTGGAGCATAGGCGTACAGTCATGCCAGCAGTTTTCGCAGCAAAAGTGCTACTAGGTGAAACCGACTCTCCAGGAATTCTGGCCGAACTGTTCATCTACGCTCCTGAACGAGTTCTGCGAACAAGAAATTTTCTACAGCTCGGAACTCGTGCAGCAAACTACGGCCAACACGATCCAATTCGATTCATTTCATCGCGCTTCAATGAACTCTACGCTCTGTTTGATTTCAACTGTTCCGCTGAGACCTTCCGTAACCGGATTCATCGTAGTTGGATGACGAGACGCTAGTTCAGAAATTGTGGCATTAATGGCGAAGACACTAGACGACTGATTCCATCACGACAGATTATTTTAAGTTTACTGACAAGTTTTGTGTGTATTAGAATTAATTTAGTTTGCTTGCTTTGTTTTCCTTCTATTCATGTTGATTTATGTAGTGTACGATTTAGTAATAGGGGGTTTTTACGCCACATGGCTTTTCCCCATTTCAATAAGATGTTAAGTCAGTTGGAATTATATCAATAAATAAATAAATAAATAAATATTTGATATGTTAGCCCAAGATTGATCTAGGAAAAAAAGGTCCATTCTAGGATTCTTAGCGATACTACGGTACTATCTTTGAAGGACAATCTGAGAAGTACTTAGCCTGCAAAAGAAAAACATATTTGTTTTAAGTGTCGATTTGTGTCTCAACAGCCTCCTTTTAGCTCGATACGCTTGACCTGGCGAGGCTTGATTTTTTGTTATCATTCAAAAAAATAAAAGTTTTCTCCAGGTCTGCAAAGTAGGCGGTGATGGCTTGTTCATTCGACTTCAATTTCTGTCTGCCGAGTGACTTTTTCAAAACAAAAATAAGTCGCATTAGGGCAAATTTGAAGAATACGGTGGCTGAGGCAGCAGTTCGTAGTCCGATTCGACCAATTAGGCCATAGCGACTGCGTGGGCTAGAGCCGGTGCGTTGTTATGGTGCAAGAGCACTTTTTCTTCGGCAAATGTGACCGTTTTTTCTGACAATTCGGCGTCGAATTTGCCCAATAATCCGGCAGCCCTTCTCCAGATAGTCAATGTTGATCACACCTTGTGAATCCCAGAAAGCAGTAGTCAACACCTTTCCGGCCGATAGTGCAGTATTCGCCTTCTTCGTAGTACGTTCGTCAAGTTTCAACTGTTCTTTGGTCTCTGCTGTGTACCAGTGGACCCATGTTTCATAGACGGTCACAAATCAACGCAGAAACTTCTTCGGATTGCGCTTAAACTGCGCCAAATACTGCTTTGACATGGTCTGCCGGTTGCGTTTGTTGGCTGAAGTGAGCAAAAGCGGCACCCATCGCGCCGACCGCGATCTCATGACCACAATTTCCTGTCTTGAGATGGCTACTGTCTCAGTTATCTAGCGCACTTTTAAACGTCGGTCTGCCAATACGTGATCATGGATTCTTGTCACGTGCATGTGTTGGTCTCAGGAAACAGAAATTTACATGACATTTTGGTAGTGTGCAGTGTTTAAGTAGCTTTCGGGCCGTCCTCGTTGAGAAGAAGTCTTAAGATTTGGAATACTCCGAACACGTTCAATAAATATTTTAAAGCTGACTAAATAAATAGACCTACAGATACAATGCTGCCGATAACTCAATATTGATAAAATTCATTTTCCCTTTTGACAGGCATCCGACCCGGTAGACTGCCAGGAGATCCTATTTGGCGAACTATTCGACCGAACATCCTCCGTAGGGGAAAGCGGCGCGGCAGACAGCGCCGACTTTGTGTGCAACATCTGTTCCAAGCGTTTCGATGAAGCACGGAAGCTGGTTCGCCACGCGGAATGCCACAGTCGGCGGCGATTCAAGTGCGAACAGTGCGGTCTGTTTCTGAAATCTGGTTCCAGTTTCAATTCGCACCAGCTGAGGCATCGACACGGGAAGCGCTTTCAGTGTGACGCCTGTGGCAAAGGGTTTGCGGCAGCTAGAGATTTGAAGAATCACCGGAAGGTTCATGACGCGCAACCGGAGCGCTATCGGTGTGACGAATGTGGGAAGGATTTCGGCAGGATCTATTCTCTGATGGACCATAAAAGGTTGCACAGCGGAGAGGAGGTATTTAGGTGTGATAAGTGCGATAAGGTTTTCCCAAGCGGAGGAATCTGCTGTTGCATGAGAGATCTCATTTAGTGAACGAAGATGTAAGTTAATTAAGTCGTATTGAAATGAACTTAAATAATAAAACGAATTTTTGCCTTACATATTTATTTATTTGAAATGCCATTACTTACTTCTCACAGTAATAAGTCTTCCAAGTATGCGTCGAACTCTTCTTCTCTCGACTTTTCCTCGATCTCTGGCCCTACAGAAAGACAAAAAAAAAAACGATTATAATGCCGATGAAATTGCTTGCATAACGGAACTGACCCTTAGTCCAGCAACTATCTGGTGCTGCTGAAGAAGTGCTTTGATCTTCTCGTGGTGCTATCGTCTCTATCAAGGATTGATCTTCAACAATTTCACGACCCTCGCGAAGTTCTTGTGAACTTTGTGACAGCTCAACATTTGGTAAATCGTTTTTTCCACTTCCGGAATGCTTTTTCTCCTTTCGTTCGCGCTTTTTGAGCCGCTTAATCTCGCGCTTCTTCGAGTGGTGGTTCAGTTTATCCGAACACGGCGGACACAGTCCTTGGAACCGCAAACGACATTAGAATCGAACCTAAACGAAGTAAGGGTACCAACTACTTACGCAACTTGACCAGAGCATTCTTCTTCGCGCCATGTTCCAGATAGGCAAAGTTCACTTCCCAACTCCGGAGGCCATCCCGTTCCTCGCACGATCGACTGCCGCAGATGAATTGGCCTTTGCCGACCACCACTTCCTTTTCGATTCGCCAGCGCATTGCAACCTGCGGTTTGTAAGACAGGAGCGTCAATTTGGAGAGTATATTGATAGTATGAAGTATCTACTGGAATATTTGAAAGTAATTCATGTCAATTTTTTAATTTAATGGTAGTTCATTTTCATTTTCATTTTGTGATGTACAAGGGGGTCGAGGGCCAAGTCACCGATGTGAAATTTCACATCGTCCATAATACATCAGGGCGGGGAAGGGGAGTGAGCATCACAGCATCTTTAACCCATGGGGGTCAATTAAGTTCTGCGTGGTTTGTGGTAAACCGGCTGCTCAGGGATTATGGGAAGGTAAAAGGTTTGGGCAGGTTTTTATGTAAAAAGTTGTATATCGTTGAACATTTGCCTAATTTGCTTAGCCTCTCGTCATATGGGGTTTCGTTCGTCACATAGCTAGCGAAAAAGATTTCATTTTCATTTTCATTTCATTTTCAAGCACAGAAGGGGGTCATAGGGCTCAGGTCTCCAGTGATGAAAATCACTGTCCATATGGTAGAAGTATAGATTTGGTATCACAGAATAATAACCACAGGGGTCAAGTGAATCCTGCTTAAGATACCGGATAGTAAGAGGCTGTTGAAAATAGGGATAGTTAGAGTGAAGGAATATCAGGAGGCAGAAAGTGAAGCAAGAGAGAGAGAGGCGTTTGATTGCTGAAACGAGACCGGAATAATAGTTTGGTGATTAGTACATTTTAGCAATTGATAAGTTCAACTATGAATTAGTTCTCATCTGTTTCTTCTCCTATTGGTTGTTGTTGCACTGGTACCGCAAGTTACTGTCATCCAACTTGCTTTTCGATCTCATCTACTTACTGTTGATTACAATTTTGAAAGCATTTGCCACTTCTCACGTGTCTGCAGAGATAAATCCGATGATACAAATCTAGCTTTCCTGTTGACTCCAGTATACCAAAAAAGAAACAGATATATAGTCATTAAAAAGTGATATTATCAAAACGAAATGGCTATTCAATATTGTTCAACGGATGTGAAATGAAGAAACATCGGAATTAAGCATGTTTGGAAGAAACAACGAGATGATAAGTTCAATTTCATATACATTTGTTAGCCTTGCGTTATTAAATTTTTCATTAAAGCATCTCAGTCAACTTATGAAACATCGACTCATGTTCTATGCTAATATTAAAAATGTTTCCTCATATTACATCTTCAAGTGGTCTGTGTAAGCCATTTATTTTGTTCAAGCCCTTTTGAACAAGATGAGGTGAAATAAGGAGCCCAGTATTTTAGAACTAGGATTCAAACAACAATGACATGATGAATGTCATCACTTACTCCTACTTGATTTCCGTCTCGACCAACCTAGCGAAACGTCACCCAAGTCCTTACTGAAGCAGTTCAGACAATAATCATGCGTTATTGGCAACAAAAACAAGAGACAGAAGAGAATAAAAAGAAATTAGAAAAGAGACAATAACAAAGTAATTATTAATGTGAGTTGATGAAAAGAATTCTAAAAGACACTTTCGCCTACCACCAAGAGTAACAATAAAGCAGAAAAGAAAAGTTAGTAATAATACATAACTACAATATAACTAATCTACGTAGATGAACGTTGGTTTCGGGGTCTTGTTAGTGCTAGAGTTGTTAGTATAGACCCGTACTTAGCCCTGGCGGTCCCTCTAACAATAGTGATAGGCAGCTGTAGTTAAATCATGCGTAACTGTTTCTATAGCTATGTTAAAGGTATGATAAATCAAGTTTCGAAAAAATAAATAACTTAAATAATTGAAATATCTCAGCTATAATTACTAGTATTAAACAGAAGATTGATTATATCGACACTTGACGAATCATCGTCAAACCCTTCATCCTTGGCCAGGGAATTTTTTAATTTAATGGTAGTTGTACATATATCAAATATTTCAGAAAAGATACATACATGATCAGTGATTTAATTCATATGAATTCATACATTTACTTCATAGATCTTGGATTTTTTCGTTTCTGACTCAATATTTTCAATGAGAAACAGAAGATGTTCAATTCCATTGAATTTGTGAACTTGGTGTGCTCATTCCAAATTTGGAAAATATTTTTATGGTCAGTTCGATCGACATTTGTTTTCATTTACAATTTTGAATAATTTTTTCTCTCTACTAGCCCCTAATTGACAATAAGAAAAACTGAGGTGCTTAGAGAACAAGCAAAAACACGAGATTGCTTCGTGAGAGTTAAAGTAGATTTTTTATTGTATAGAATTGTTAAAGTATAGTGAAATACAATTGATCAAGTTGGTGTTGAATATTTGATAAATCTAAGTTGCTTAAAATTACTTACAAATTATATTTTACAGCTAAAAGTTATAAATTTAAACATTACTTAAAGTTAACGGGTGTCCACTAAAAAATGAGAATGATTTCAATACTTTTCCATCAGAACAAAAACTGCCGCATAGAAATGTCACTTTAGATGAATGAATCGTTGCACTCTCCAGAAAATTTTCATACACTCTTATTTCACTCTAACATGTTCAGTCGTGTTCAGCATGCCGTCGAAACAGGAAGAACTGCGCGCCGCGTTGTACAATTCTTTCAAGCGAACGAAGATCGTGGAATAAAATACACGGTGGACCATTTTTGTCGTGAAAAAGTTCCGGTATCCACCGTATACCGTATCCTGGCATGCATGAGAGTAACCCGGAAGAAAGGTTGCGGCCGTCCAGCGAAAATAATGAATGAGAAAACGCTCCGCTCGCTGCGCAGCATGTTCAACAACAAGGATTCGGTAAGTCAACGGGAAGCAGCCCGAAAGTTCCATTGTTCGAAGTCACTCATCTGCAAGACGCTAAAGAAAGAAGGAATAGTGTGTAGAAAGAAAACCAGATCCCCAGAGTACACAGATGAGCAGATTCAAACCGTGAAATCCCAATGCCGCTGGATGACTCGGAATTACGGCGGAAAATCTTTCGTTCTGGACGACGAAAGCTACTTTCCTCTTTCGAAGTCTCAGATACCGGGAAACGACCGATTCTACACTAAGGACAAATCTACTACTCCTCCAAAAGTAATGTATAAGTTCAAGCACAAATTTGAATCGAAGGTTATGTTATACATCGTAATATCCGATAAGGGTATTTCGAAGCCGTGGTTCAAACCAAGCGGTTTGGCCATCAACCAGGAGGTGTACCAAAAGAGAGTGTTTGCAGAAAATACTCATCCCATTTTCTTAAACAACATCACTCGGATGGCAAATACGTGTTTTGGCCGGACAAGGCATCATCGCACTACGCAAAAAAACGCTAACGTTTTTGGAGAGCCAAAATATACCATATGTCCCAAAAGACCGGAATCCGACAAATTTGCCACAGTGCCGTCCTATCGAGGATTTCTTCGGTCTTTTGAGCTCCATGGTATACAAGGATAATTGGAAGGCCAAGAACACCAAGCAACTTACCAACAGGATCAAAAGCTGCATCCGAAAAATCGATGTGGCTGCCGTCCAACGGTCATGTTCCAGCATAACGACTAAGCTAGCGCCACTGGCGGACCACGGACCATATGACAATATTCACTAAACTTAGTTTGAAGATTTAAGTTGACCCTTTTAATAAAATAAATCAGTTTGAACAAAACTTCACTGGTATTTTTTTCCTGACCCATTCTTTTCGTTCTCATTATTTAGTGGACACCCGTTAGTTTACTACGCATTATATTAAGTTCGAGCTTCATTATAGCCCAATATTTTTCAATTGGCCGCAACTCTGGAGATTTTGGGGGAAAGATCCTTCGTCACGAAATTGACACCATTCGTCCAGAACATTCTTGGAGTAGTGACGAGAGGCTAGGTCCGGCCAAAAAATTGTAGGAACGTTGTGTGTTTTGAGAAACGGAAGCAGTCATTTTTTCAGGCATTCATTCATGTATACTTGACCATTTACAGTTGAAGTTGTCACGAAAGGTTGGCTCCGTTTACCGCATGAGCAAATCCCCTGCCAAATCACGAATTCCTTGGGGAACTTTGACACTTGCTGTTTCCTGAGAGACTCTACAACATCGAACTTGTCTTTTGCAGTCACATACTGGTTGCCGGGAATTAGTTTCAAGTCTGCTTTTACGTGTGTTTCATCGTCCATGATGCAGCAGTGTGGTTTCGTCAACATTTATGTGTACAGCTTACGCGCACGTGTTTTAGCTGTCCTATTCTGTTTTTCATTGCGATTTGGAGCTTTCTGAACTTTGAATGAACTGAGCTCGTCAAGTGGAGCTTTTTCGCGACATCCCGAACGGAACAGTTGGGTTTGCGTTTAAAGGCAGCAACCACTCGCTTGTGATCCTTCACACAGTACAGAACACCTTTTCTACCACTCACCTTCTTCCGATCGACAGTTAAACGTTCCCCGATACGTTTTATGACACTAGACCCTGTAGACTGGAGAATTTTCAACATCTTTCCGATGGCTCGGTGCGAACGAAGTGGGTTGTCGAGATGCGTGTGCAAAATGTTCTCCCACACTTAAGGGTCACCCACAATTGATACGTTGCGGATGCGTTGACGTAAATTTGACAGAAAACCTATGGGAAAACTGTCAAATTCACGCAAACGCATCGCAACGTATCAATTGTGGGCCAGCCATTACTGTTCCTTCGACTCCATTTTTGAAACAATGACACATTTCACAATGAACAATACACGCTGAGGTCATTTTACCCAAAATTTCGTTGAAATCAACCCCAAGGGGCGAAATGTTACAGCTTATTGAAAGTGATGCAATTTAACTGTGGACACCCTTTATTTGAATCTAAATGGAATTTTCTACAAAGGTCTGAACGAAGTCTGGGAGTCCTGAAGTAAACTCAAGGCCATTGAAATCCGAATTCGGTTCTGATGAATTTTACAAGCCCTCGTGGGCTGTCAAAACTTTTTGAATATCTGTGGGGAATTCTTAAGAAGGTTTAAAAGAAGTTTGGAGAATGACCTTGAAGGTTAAATCAAGGCTATTGAAGCCGAACTCTCTTTATGAAGAAGTTTACAAACCCAATGAAGATAATACATTGGTAATGAGGACTATTTTTTTTATTGGTAAAATAAGTTGGTTTTATTAGTCAGTTTTTAGATCACAGTGCATATTCACAATTATCTAGTTTATATCGAGGTGAAATTTTAGTGCATCTACATCAATTTGATCGTTACATTCACAAACAAAGCAGATGTATTTATAAAAAAGTTTCAGCACCTCCACACGCCTTCTTCTCTCTATTCCTGCTAGTGCAGGTCTTACCTGAGTCGTCTCCATCCATCCATGATGACTGTCATCCTCCGCAGTAGAACCATCCAAGCCGGGGCGACACGAGCACAAGCACAAAATTTGTGAAGAAGAGATTCAGTCGCTTGGTTGTCACAATGAGTGCAAAATTGGTCCAGAACTCTCCGCATCACAAACAGTAGCTCGATTAATAACAGTATGGTCGATTTTGCCATTAACCATCAAATATAGTTTCGACCGGTGCGTTGATGGAAGTTGCTTCGCTGATATGTTTTGCCACGTACGTGGCCAGTCGACTCCTGGACTGTCTCGTTCCACCTTCGGCAGTTCTGTTTGGTTGACGAAGTGCTGGTGGATTTGATCGGCGGAGGGGTTATGTTGGATTTGGACTGGAATGTGGGATAAATTAGATAGGATTTATTTGAAGTCAGGAAGGTCTATTGGAATTGCTGGGCGTGGATTATCTTGGACAAGAAGGGATCTATAGAAGGGAAGGGGTTCGATCTCCTGCAGATGTCAGTTTATTGCGAGCGTCTTACATTTTATCGCTGGTAATTGCAGCTTTAGGCCTCCCTTTTCCTTGATGCGGGCGAGCTGCATCATCGGGACACGGGCTCTCCAAAAAAACGTTCCCATCGTTGACGTTATCTTCGCTGTGTGCACTCCTAACGGTTGTAGAATGGACGCGAGGTACCATATCCTGGATGTGGCGAACGTGTTGAGACTGATGACCAACACGATGATTCCTTCAACAAACGCTGCGGGAAGATTGTCGCTGAGTGCCTCAATCAGCAACAGGTTCAACTCTCGATGGATGACGTCGAACATGCGGTGGTAGAATTCTCTCGGAATAGCATCGCAGCCAGGGGATTTACGAGGTGCGATTGCTGTTATTGCAGACCAGATTTCTGTCGTCGTAATGCCGCTCGTACAGGCTTCATTTGATGGATCGTTGAGTGGCACAACACTCTCACAGACGAATCCATTCTCGCTTTCTTCCGTGTAGAGAGTGGAGAAATAGTCCACCATGTGGTCTTCTATCGCTCGTAATGTTGCTATGGCTTCGTCTTGCTCCGTCTGCAGCTGCGTGATAATGGATTTCTTCCTTCGCCTCTCGCCTAGCTGGAGTATTGAGATTGGTTCTCCCGCCACGTTGATCCGCATGAAGGTGTGAGAAAACCTCCGTTGATGCGCAAGCACTTCGCCTTTCAGTCGGTTGATGGTGATCAGCATTTCTGGGTGCTGGTAATACCCGTCGTAGGCAAGCCGTAGTTCACCGTAGAGGTGCTGATCTATGGGAGAGGCGTTTGATCGTGGGCTTAGCAAACGAGAGTCACCAGTCCATCAAATATTGCCACTGGTATTGGAAATCCACAACGTTCTCGTCGGTTAGAAGGTACGGTCGGAGAGACCAGAAGCCCCGGCCGTGTTCCTGACCAAGATGGGGGAGGCAGAGTCGGAGAGTCAGCGCTTTATGGTCGGTAAAAGAGCATACGTGGGTATGTGCTGCTCGCATGTGGTCATGGAGACCGCTGCTGATTTAGATTCGATCAAGGCGCGATTGAGCATTCCGACAGACTTATATGAAACCATCATCACGTGGACACACTTTCACCCATACATCGTGGAGCTGCAGTTGTTGAACGGCTGCTTTGAGGGTGGGACTCGTGTTTGGGCTGCTTGAGTCGCCTGATCGAAGCACGCAATTGAAATCGCCTGCGAGGATGGTGTGCGTGGTGCGGTGACGGAGATAGTAGGGAAGCATTTCATTGAAGAAATTCTCCCGAGCGGCGCGTTGCGAAGATCCGGAGGAAGCGTAAACGTTGCAGATTGTGGTTTCTTGCACTCGCAGCGCAAGCAGTCGGCTATCCAGGCTCATCTCAACGTGAGTGACTTGGATGTGATCCTTCAGAGCAATAGCTGTACCCCTTCTCGTGTAATCTACATTGAAATAAACGACGTAGCCAGGCAAGGAGAGCTGTTCGTTCTCAACTTCCTGTAGACACACGATGTCGAGGCTTTGGCTGTTGATGAAGGTCCGGAGAGCGTTTACTTTCGTGGCGTTCGTGAGTGTGCATATGTTGATGGACGAGATGTTATACGACGTGAGAGCCATTTATAAGTGCATTTCCTCCTCTCTTTCGTCGTCGATGTCGTCCCGGGATATTCTGCTTCATTAACATACGGGCAGACCATATGCCGAGCGGTATGCCTTCGGCTTTGTTGCTTTCGGCCTACGACACTTCGCGGATCGAGAGCACTTCACCAAACGCACATAGGAATTCTACGATCCTTTCTTCCGATACATCTTCGAGGAGGTCGTGAACACGCACTTCAACACTAACATCTTCCAGTGTGATGCGAAGCTTGTGCTTCTTCCCCTGACACTCCATGCTTCCCGTCATGTTCGTCAACGACACTTTGTGCGAGCGCCAAGTCACTGACTTTGATGAAGGCACATGGTCCACCTCTGTGGCACTGGAGTCTTTTGATGTCTTCCCGTTTCAAACCGAGAACCGAGCGACAAAAACTGTAGAGTTTTTCTACCGTTGGTTTCAAGGCAAACTGAGAATAGTCTATTTTAAAAGTATTTTCTCGCCTCATTGCGGGATACTTTGACACGCGACACGGCACAGTGTAGCAAGAAATAAAACTTTTCCAACGGTAAATGCTTCACTTGTGATAAGCGCAGTCGAAAAAAAACGTCTGCACGTCTCAAAAGCTGAGCGATAACTGACTATTCAAACACCTAAAAGGAATCTTTCAGAAGATCCAAATGAAGTCCGAAATAAACTCAAATCTATTGAAACCCGAATTCAGTTCTGAAGAAGTTTACAAACCCTTGGAAGAACTACCTAATGGGCCTATAAAACTAAAACTAAAACGAGCATCTCAAAGGAAGAAGTTCTAAGCAAGACTTTCGGGTAAACTCAAGGTAATTAAACCCCAAATGCGGTTAACGAAGTTTACAAGTCTTCGAAGGATATGAAAACAAGAGATTTCGAGATTTCGCCGATCAGTTGCACCATTTGAGTTTCATGTTGTTTTCCTAGCTTGTAGTACCTACCGCTGCTGCTAGGGTTCGTATGCCTGTATGGACAGGTCGGGCAAAGCACCAGATGCACATATGAACTTACGATACTGGCCTCCAAGGTGTACTGTAGTTTAGGAAATCACGAAGATCATCACCGCAATAACTCACCTTATTCTCCCGGTACCGGCTGAGATCCGCAATGCAGTACTCCCGGAACAGTTTGTCGTAGTATTTTTTGGCCAGCTGTTTCTCCCACGAGTCCACTGTTTCGCCGTCCCACAGAAAGCGATGGTGCTCCCGGAGTACATCGCGGTCGGTTTTGTCGCGGGACGTGTCCCGCTGAAGCAGCTTGGTGGCACCCGGTTTCGTGAGGATGTACTCGTTGATCAAATGCTTGTGCAGCTCGTATGGATTCAGGTTCGCTAACCGGCGGGACATGTTGAACGGTATCAAACACGACTTGATAACAAACAGTTGTATACCGATCGATGCGCAAACGTAAACAACACACTGACCCTTCAGGAACGTACCGTACCGGGCATCACATTACCGGCTGTGGAACGTTATGGAAAAGGAACATAATGACCTTGCCAGTTTTATTTTCTGTTATGCTCCGGATTTTCGTTTATATCTCGAAGAAAATAGAAATGGAAACGGTTGGTTTGAAAAGTGAAATTTCCAGGTGAAAGTCAATCGTCGTCGGATTACGATGATGGGTGGCTGCAGGTTGTGCTCCAAAAAGTCCCTTGTCAATGACCGCCTTTCGGATCGTTTGTTTCGAGAGAAAGTTCTGGACATTATCTGCATGTGGGTAAGTGAATAAACAACGAAATCAGCACCAAAACAAAATTACCATTGCCACTTGCTTGCCAGGTTGACATCAACGATGAGCGTCTCTCGAAGGATGTGTGCGATTCGTGCTTCAGTTTGGTAGAAAAGTTCTACTCATTCAAACGCAATTGTCG
Source organism: Aedes japonicus (assembly GCA_034211315.2). Classification (NCBI taxonomy): domain Eukaryota; kingdom Metazoa; phylum Arthropoda; class Insecta; order Diptera; family Culicidae; genus Aedes; species Aedes japonicus. Next base: position 1,657 of record JASCZW010017369.1, on the reverse strand, counting down.
GACGCTCCAACTGGCATCGAGAGGGCAGTCGAATTTCACCCCAAACGGAGAAAACTTGCCGGCAGTTATTGAAATTGACGATCCTTTAGAAGTTGAAAAACCCTCCAAAGAAGATACCAAGGCTGATTGTGAAGATGAATGCTCTCGGAATCTTTCTCCTCTGGAGAAACTCAAAAACAAGCATGATCAGATAAAATCAATCAAACCGCCTAAGGTTGATGCCAGCGGGGAACGAATCGTGGTGCCACGTCCGTGGAAGAGAAAGTTCAAAGAAGCCATTGACCTCTCACCGGACGAGTATCGACTGTATGTGCAGAAGAAGACGACCCCGAAGAAACCAACCGTAGTGTGTGAGTTGTGTGGTCGCACCATCGATATCTGTCGTATTGATGGCCACCGGAATCGCCACCTAAGGCTGGAGCCCTACGAGTGTGATGAGTGCGGTGACAAATTCAACTGTAAGTATAACCTAAAATCGCATTTTAGGCGAAATCACGTCAAAGGTGACGAGTGCACTTGTGCCGCTTGTGGGAAGATTTTCATCAGCCGCCTGGCCCTGCAATCGCACATGAAAAACGTCCACGCCGAAAGGAAGTTTGCCTGCACCCTTTGTCCACTGAAGTTTGGTAATAGGTATGGTATTTACGTTTATTTTCAAATGTTGATTCAATGAGGCACATATCTCCCTCAGATCTGTTTTGAACTATCATCTGAAGATTCACAACCAGACACGAGACTTCAAATGTCCTCTATGTGGAAAAGGGTTCTACTGCAAGTCAGTGTGGAACATTCACATGCGAACGCACAGTGGCGAGGCGCCGTACCGATGCAGCGTGTGTAGTGCGGCCTACGTGCACAGGAACATGTACGTGGCTCACATGAACAGGAACCATCCCGGCGAACCGCTGATGTACCTGAGTGGAAAGAAGTCGTTCAAGGAATCGCTGCTCAACAAGGGCGTATGAATACTAGCGTGGGACAAATTTTTCCCATAAAAAAATTAAAACCGCAGGTGCTAAAATACGGTTCCACCGATCGAGCTGAATGTTGCGCAGTTGTTATAGAACTCAAAAAAGCTCCCGAAAATCAAAAGGGAATGATTTTTTTTTCATACAACCGGGTCTCAGACTAATGAATACCCTTGTAGGCAAATTCGCAAAGTTGGTGGTTTGTATTTATCCGAAATTCCCTGTAGAATGAATTTGTCTGTGGGAATACGTGACAATCCATACAAAAAAAATGTGAGGGTCTTAACAGAAAACGTATAGTAATGGTGTAGTGATGGTGCGGATCATACCAGGAGATGGACATTGCTTACTTGTAGCTCTAGTGAATCAGTACTATAAATACGATATAAGGGAGCAGCAACATGCAGACGAAATCAACAATTTCAGAAGAATGGTAGTTCACCATATAACGAACAATGATGACAGGTCAATCCAAGCATGATACAATCAATCACTGAAGCGGGATTGAACATGAGAAAGAATACGAACAAGCTCTTCAGTATTTTTAAACATACTTGAGCATGAGAGAGAGAGTGGGGAGTAGAGAAACAATAGCAGCAACATCAGAAGCAATAAATTGCAGGATCGATATGTACCACGAGGAAGGGCCTCCTCCTCAAATACAATGAAGCAGGATTTGTCAATCAAAC
>JASCZW010017368.1:0-17139 GCA_034211315.2 Aedes japonicus | reverse complement strand
GTGCAAAAAGCCTCAAACCGGAATGAAAAGCAAAACATCACTGCAAAACCCGCACCCGGAAACTTTACACGAAGTTGCACACCAAAACATTTTGCATCGTGATGGATGATGAAACTGACGTGAAGGCCGACTTCCGTCAACTTCCTGGGCAAAAGTATTTCGTTGCCAAGTCTAAGCTCGATGTTCCGGAGGGTGTTCGAAAGACGAAATTATCGAAATATGCAAAGAAGTTTCAAAGAAAGTGGTGAAAAACGACATTCGAAAGATTGAGACTAGGGTTCAGAATTCCATCAGATCGCGGCACTAGTTAAAATGTCAAAAAATGCATTTTTAACGAGTTTAGAAAGGTTGGACCTTCAGCAAATTTGTTCAAACAGTCTAAAACTATCAGAAGCTGGAGAGCATAGTTCAAAATTCAGGCACAACATGTCGCTAGTAAACGAAAGCATTTTTCAAAGTGTTTATATCCTGTTTCAACGTTGAGCAAAGTTCGAACTTCCAGAAAAGTTGTTAAGAAGGTCAAGGACTTTCAAAAAGTTCTGAATTGTCTCTTTACGTGGCCCTTGTCGGCTTGTGAAACATTTGCATTTTGATATCGTGAACCCAGCTTCCAAGAAAATTCGAACCTTAAACAAAGTTGCTCAGTTGGTCAAGGCCTTCTGGAAGGTAGACAGTATGGTTCGGCTTTCCGTCACTAGAATGCGCTATTGTGCATGTCAAAGAGAGCATTTTGAACATTATATCGTGATCCACCTAGAAAGCCCGAATCTTCTGCAATGCAGTTCAGTTTCACGCAATGCTATGACAATGCTTTATCAGGGTACTTTGCAACCGAAATGAATCTTCAGAGCAAATATGATGCAGACATAATGCTAATATAATGGTAGTAGCAACTGAAATGCTGGTAGAGGGATAATTTATTACATATAACAAAGTTTATTCTTTACCTTTAAAATTTTCACTTCGTTCTTCTTCTCTTGACATTTAAGCTCTTAGAAAGACCTTTTCTCTGCTCTCAACCTTCTAGATGAAGTATACTAAATCACGTCCACAGTTATTGATAGCGATTTCGATGGTCCCGTCTCCAGCATGTTTTTGCATAAAAATTGCGCCTTCTGACTGAGCTTAAGGAAGCCTCAACATCATTATTAAATGTTTGTGATTTCTCATTCTTAGGGACTCTTCACTTCTTTGTTTTAATTTATTCCATACTTTTGAGCTTTGAGTTACTTCATATTTAAATAATTTCGAACTTTTCAGGGTCGATACCATTTTTTTCAGTATGAATTAACGTTATATTCAAGTGATATAGGACTGATTCACATCTTATTCATGTGATTCAACATCTCACAAGTATTCTTATTTAAGTCATTCCAAACATTTTAGGAATAATCCACTTCATATTCAAATGGTTCCAATCTTTTACTCAAGTTGATAAAGTATTCCAGGGCTGATTACAAATTCTCTGATCCAAATAACTTAGTATTCAAGTAACTCCATTTTTCGCACGGCTATTCATATTAAAATGCTTTCCATCTTTTCAAGCCTGATTAACTTCATATTCAGGCAATTTCAAACTACTCTGATTTAACTCACTTCATATTCATGTGTCAGATTCTAGATTTTTGAGCACATACTAGCTTGAATACTAAGTATGTTCCTTTACACTCCGTGTTCAAGCGATTCCTTTCTTTTGAAAACTAAGTCGCTTCATATTCAAGTGGTTCCAAACCATGCAGGACAAACTTACTTCAAGTAATTTCAAGCATTTCAGAGCAGTTTCCAAATTCTTGAGAAATAAATAATTTTGTATTCAAGTAATTGATGGTTGACTAACACCATATCTAAATAAAGGACTCCAAACATTACAAGGCTGATATCAAGTAAAGTAATTCCAAAAAAATCAGGTCTTACTCACTTTGTTTTCTAGTGATTTTAGATAAATTCACCTACATAAAAGCGATTTAAAAATGTTAATGTTTAATCCACTATCACTTTCAAGTCACTCCACACTTTTCAGGATTGACCTACGTTTCATACAAGTGATTTTAAACTTCAAAGAATCGATTTTAAATTTTTAAAGATTCACTAACTTTATATACAAGTAATGCAGCTTTGACTCACATAACATTCTTATGATCTCACTCATTGCAAATACGATTCTCTTCGTTTTGGATTGAATCCAAACTTTTCAGGACTGATGCACTTCATTTTCAGCTGATTCTAATGTTTTCAGGACAAACTCTTCGCATATTCAATTTATTCACAGGTGGTGAAATTTATATCCAAATGATTCTAAAGCCGTTAAAGGCTTGATTCACACAATTTTTGTATGATTTAAAAAAAAATCAGGATAATTAGACGCCTCTCGCCAACTGCATGTAGCATGCCAAAACATGAGAGAGTTACGCAGGCGCATGGACTTAAACATGTCTTCTTCCAAAAGTGCTTTTGTTTTCAACCATTAGATAAATATTCTTTTCATCTCTGTTAGGTACTCATCGTTTCAAATAATCGCGGATTCGGAGTAATTGCGGAATATAAATACAAGGGCCAATGTAACTTTCCAGGTGGTAATTTCCATATGATCTCACTAAAAAAATCTTTCTTTGTCACGCCCTATAGCGCCACGTAGTGACCGAATTCTGAACCACACTCTCCACCTCCCGAAAGTCCTAGACCTTCTGAACAACTTTCCCGAAGGTTTGAACTTTCTAGGTATCCCGGCAACGATATAAAAGCGTTGAATATTCTCTTTTATATATGCCCGCTAGGGCCACGTAGTGACGGAATCGCAAACAATACTTTATACCTTCTGGAAATCCTTGACCTTCTAAATAACTTTGCACAAAGTTCGAACCTTCTAGATAGTCTGATCACTATATAAACTCGTTCAAAAAATGTTTGGCTGAATTTCGAACAATACTCTCTACCTTCCGAAGGTCTCTGACCTGCAAACTAACATTGCTCATGGTTTGAACTATTTAGTTGGTCGGAATAGTTAAATTAACTTGATCAAAACTTCTTTTTCATGCCCACTAGCGCAATGTAGTGACTGAATTCCGAGCCATTATCCCTACCTTCCGAAAGTTCCTAACCTTATGAGCAACTTTTCAAAGGGCACGGTCTTTCAAGGAGGTCGGAATCGCGTTATGATCATTGAAAATACTCCGTTTTTATGCACATTTGTGCCACGTTGTGACCGACTTCTAAACCAAACTTTGCAAAAGTCTTAAACAGTTCCAAAGTCCAAACGTCCAAAGGTCCAGTTCCAAACCATACTTTCCATCTCCCGGAAGCTGTTTATCTTACAAACAAGTTTATTGATAGTTCTAACTTACTAGATGATCGGGATCACGATATTAACTCGTTCAAAAATGCTATGTTTTTCATGCCTCCTAGCGCCATGTAGTGAGGAAATTCCAAACCATAATCTCCGCCTTCCGAAACCTTTTGTCATTCTGAACAATTTTAGTTAGGGTTTGTACTTCCTAGGTTAAAAGTATTTAGAGATATAATATTATGCATTTACTTTATTTTAGGTCGATACTTTTTGAGGGTGATGCAATACTCAAGTGTGTGTGTGTTGCAATTCTTTTCTGGCATTGACTGCTAGTGTATGTCAAAGCCCATTTTCACAAATTCTTGCAAATAAAGGAAACCTGGAGCCCAAGTTCAAGGAACAGAATATGAGAATGGTTACGAGAGACTGAGATCGTTGTGGTGTCGCGTTACATAAATCCCTCAAATTGGCTAGAGCATCGACCAATCGAGCGATTTTGGGAAATTGTAATAGCTGATTGTCGGAAAATAGGATGAAGATTTTAAAAAGAAGTGGACAAAGGCCAGGGGAGAAAAGCTTGTCCAAACATGAATGGCAGGAGTTGAACCAAAAGTCCGTAAGTTTGGAAGTGAAGGTGAAATTCGAACGTTTGAGAGCGGAGATGTTCAGGAATGTACTTGAGTATACACGTATACTATGTTATAACAATTGTGTTAGCTAAAACAATTGTGTTTGGGATGGTTTTAGAGTAATACTAAGATGCTTCTTGAATATTTTTTTAATACTCTCAGGATTGTTTTGGAAAACTTAGACCTTGGTTCTACGTTGCGTTCAAAGTTCAGTTTTATGACTTGTTCTGATTTGTTTCTGAATTCCAAGAAATTCCTCAGTTCCAGAATTATTCAGGAATGATTCAAAAACTGTTCTACAATGCTTCCAGAGTTGTTCTATCATGCTTCGAGAATTATTCTAGAATTATTCTGAATTAGCTTCAGAGTAGTTCTGCGACATTTTTAAACTTGTTTCGAATTAATCCCAGAATAATTTGGTTATGCATCTATAGTTGTTCAGGAAAACTTTATGACTAATTTCGGGAAACTCTAAAGAAATTTTGGAATGCTACTGGAATTATTTTGGGATGCTTCCAAAGAAACTCTCCAAAGAAAGAAGGCTTAACGACTAGTTCCGAAATGCCTGCAGAATAATTTTGTGATTCTCCCACCATTGTTTTCGGATGCTTCCACAATTGTTCTGAATTTTCAGAACTTTTTCTGGTGGAATTATGAATTCAGAAATTCTGGGAGACTTCAACAATTATTTTGTTTTGAGCTATTCTGGGATGCTTCTAGAATGGTTCAGGAATATTTCAATAATTGTTCTGGTATGCTTCCAGAGTACTTCTGGGATGCTTCCAGATGAGTTCTGGAATACTTTCAGTATTGTTCTTGGATACGTTAGAGGAAGTTCTTCGAGACTAATTCAGAAATTATTCATTCACCTTTTAAGGATGTTCCAGCATGGTTTAAAACTATTCAAAAGTTGGTATGCTGCTAGAATTATTCAAGGGTGCTTTCAAACAAGTTCTTGAATACATTCAAAATAATTTAAAATAAAAATAATTAATTTTTTTTCTCACTTCTAATTACAGGTATTCCAATAAACAGCTCACACTTTTAAGGATTGTCCTTGGATGTTTCCAGAATTGTTCTGGAATGCTTTCAAAATTTAGAAAAACATAATAGTTTAGGGATTCTACCAGAGTCCCTAGTAGCACACTTGTAGCCATTCAGTTGAGATGGCATACATAAATATGGCTTACTAAGTCGTGATCAAATTACAACAGCTAATTATGATCATAGTGTGCTACTTAGGGTATGTCTGTACTAGTTTTTGACAAGCTTTGGAATGCTTCCTGAATATTTCTGTGATTCTTCCTAAATTGTTCTTGAATGGTTCCTTAATTGTTCTGCGATACACACTGTACCCTAGCAGCACATTTGTTGCAAATCGGTTTAAGCAACTGGATTGTGACCCAATTGAGTCATAGTCCAGTTGGTGCCACTAACAATTCCGGTTGTCTGTAGCTTGGGTAGTTTTTGTCTGCTTCCAAATTAACTCTGGAATGCCATATTTTTTTTTAAATGTTTCCAGAGAAGCTATTGAATGCTCATGGACTTGTTTTGAGAAGTTTCTGGAATGTTTCTGCAATGATTCCAGAACGATTTTTCTTATTGTTATTCTGGGATGCGTCCAAAATTGTTCTGGAATATTCAATAGAATTGATATGGAATGCTTCAAGAGTTGTTCTACGGTGACTTTGAAATTAATCTTGAATGCATTTAGAAACGATCTGTCATGCTATCGTGGTTGATGAAGCTAGAAGCATCATCAGAGAAGCATCCTACTAGAGAAGTTTTTGATGCATCAAGAGCAGCTCATGAATTTTTTCAGCATTGTTCTTGGATGCTTAGGAATTGTTCTTAGGTGCTGTCAAAATAGCTTAAAGAATCAATACCGTATAGGTTGTCTGATAAATTTGGGTGCATTTATGAAATCATCCCATTTCGATTTCTTGGTGTGTTGAGTTCGATTATACCGGCGATTATTCTTTGTCCAGTAGAAATTGATGATTTTCTACTATATAATTACTAATAAACAGGAAATCTTTACTTTCAGCTCCAAGTTGATCTGTATGTCAACAAGACTAATGTGGAACTATAAAATGTAAGTTGGATAATTCTCGTAAATTTGACGTCAAAAATGGGATCATTGCACGTACTTGAACTTTTACTTGTCGAAAACATTAGTTTCTACGTCACTTTGAAAGCATCACAAACTTCCCAAGTTTTCTCCGTGTTGTATATCATTGATCTATTTAAGTCGTGAATAAAGGCGAAACAGTTAGAGGGAGAAATTTTCTACGATGAAATTCAAATTGTGAAAAATGCATCCATGTTGGTTTAAATCGGTTTTCATACTTGATATATTAATGTATTCTTGTAGTCTGTTGAAATAAACCACCCACACTTGTGAGTGGCCCCAACAGCATCCTTACTGTTGGTTTAAATCGGTGCCAAAATTTGAATAACTTTAAAGTTCATCTCTGGACAAAGAATAAACCGGGAACAGAGTTCAATATTTATTTCACTGCCTACGTCAGTTGAATTCAGCACACCTTGTACCACAACGGATCTCGCTGCAAACTCAACCATTTTTTCCAACATCCCAGTGATTTCTCGTGGAAGTGCAGAGGTATTCTCGGCTTCCTTCAAAGCGAGAATCGCGTCAACGTATTCCTACCCATCCCCTACTTGACCTGCGTTTGGGTGAGGCCGTAGTTTGGGATCATCACTAATAACATATTGAGGATGTATGCTAGTCCCAAGCATCATCTGTTGTAATGACAGCTGATTTAGCAATAACGGAGTAGCAACTTCGGGCCATCAATCATGCTCATGAAATTCAAATCGTCAAAAAGATGTTCTGCCAGGAAACCATACTATTGCAAGACAGGTAGAGGCACCAAAAATGCTCAAAAATAACTGTGGAAGTTGATTTAAGAAAACTTAGTTGAGAGAAGATGAAGGGATAATTGGTAAAAGATATCAGATGAACATATCAGAAAAGAAGGAAAACTTTTGATAGTGTCATATAAATTGCAAAGTAGGACAAAATTCAACGTTGGGATCTTCATAAACAATCTTGAGTAAATGTTCCGACCAAGCATAATTCTCATCAGAAACCCCACAATATTGCAATTAACGCCTCCGGGAGTTATGAGCTTGCTGTCAGTGGAATCCAGCTATCCCGACCGCAAATACCAAGTGCGGTTGCCACGCTTACCCATCAGCATCATACCACAGTCGCACTGCAGTGTAATCTTCTGCCTAGAATGTCCTGCCTGGCTTGTCACATCATACAAAACCCCCCCGACCCAAAAGGATTATTTAATGATATGACAAATATTTACACATCCTCAAATGGTGACAACGGCAGCAGACGAAAATAGTTTGCCCACTGTTGGATGTTGGTCCTTGCTTCGAAGCCGGACCGGGACCAGCAACAGCGCCAATGATGGACAACCTTTTTCCTTCATCATGTTTACCCGACCAGTCGGGTATTACAACTCAGCAAGGGCCACTTATGTTCAAATTTGATGAAGGATGACCTTTGTTCCTTCAACGTAATTTTTGACACCTCGTACATGGGAACACCCAGAACCCAGTCTGCTGGCGATGGATTCTTCAATTAAGGGATAATGGTCAAATCTAACTTGACGTTGATTCGGATGACTGCTGCAACTGACAGCTTTTCAACGAGCTTTCGCTTGCTCTCAACTAGGTATTGTAGAAGCACTTTCACCGAATGAAGTTACATATTGGGTGGCAAGCACAATGATACTCTATGGCCTTCCGCTTCGAAGACCGTTCTCCTACCGACTGTGCTATCTGAAGCGCCTCTCAGGCAGGTGCAAATTTATTTAAACCTGCCCAAATTTCACACTGAAAACACTCAGTTCTTTCTGGATTCAAATATCATTCGATGAAAATGATGTCACGCAACCGTCGAAATGTATTTTTGGCAAGGTTGAGACTGAAGATAAATTCTCGTGAAATCAGAGTTGGTATAGCTGGGGAAAGGCAGTGTCGAAAGCTTTTGGAGACGAGCGAATGTAATGCGAGGTGTAAAACAGGAGGCAGATTGTGCGGAAAAGCGCGGACCGACAATCTCTTTTATGGCTTCCACGAGTGGGCTGGCTGGAGGCGCAAAATTTTCTAGGTGAAAAATCGATTCCCACCCTTTGTCGCCGCGTGCCCATTTCAAGTTGGAATGGATGGAATCTTTCGGGTGCCGAGCGAGCAGAGCACACCAGCATTCGACACAAAAGCTGAAACTCGCTCGGTCGGCGCCACGCCGCCGCCAGTTGGACTTCTTGTTCTGCTGGTGACAACCAGTGACAGTGGAAACCGACGCATTCAATTTCCGCCAACGCGATTCGAGACAAATGCCGAGGGATTCGGGGAAGTTGTTCTCGTTGATGGAACGTTGGGCAAAGTTTTAATTAACAATGATTGTAGTTTGTTTCGGGAATTTAGCTGAGCTTTTTGAAGTGAATTGTTCGTACATTATGAATGAACACCCACTTGGGTGGAGCTGTTATTTTCTTCAGATAGTCGGAATAATTATCATAAATCAGTGTCTTACGGAATGTTTGAGAACAATGATTTACAAACAAATCTCATCGACGGCACGTGAACCTAATAAAGGCTCTAGCCATGGTCAAATCAAATTTAATCAAATGACGGAATTAAGTTTATTCCTTGACAAGGTCGTCAAAGTGCGTGTCCAGTTTTCCATAAACTCATTCGAACTTTCTCACTTATATAACATTCCCTGATGAAGACGACAGGGGCCGAAAAAACATCTACATATACGATTGGCGACAATCCGAAAACAGCCGACCTTCACCTTGTTCAAGCACAAACCAAAAACCTGATGGCAGCGGCAAAAGTCGTTTGAGAAGTCGCAACACTCCATTGGTGGAGAGAGAGGAAAAAAAACCACGAAAGTGCGTTGGACTCAACACTGCAGGGTCCTCCAACGGGTGGTGACCAAAACGGAAGACGAGAGCTGAATTTGGAATCGATTTCTGGCTGCTTTTGCTTTTGTTCTTCCGTATGTGCGGAAACTCGGAAAAAGTCATTGATTGGTGATGGCGTGAATGGCAAATTAATAGGAATCCGGTTAAAATCAGGATTCGAGAAAGGCCGCACTGAAATTCCGCCGCCATTGGTTTGTTCTTTTAGCGGCTGATGGGTCATTTAGATGGAATCATAATTGAATTGGGCACGCGAGTATCGTTCGCCAGCGATTTCGGCATAATACTGCATTAATTCAATAGGCGATTGCCAAACGTGCTTTGCTGAGAATTACTGTATCGTTTTAGCCGTTATTTTGTAAGATTTGGAGGCTGATAAATGTTAACGACTTATTTTGAATTCGAATTCGAGTACTAATCGCATTTTTGATGGGCTTGATCTGTAAATAGCTGCATTGTTCGTTGAAGATTTCGAAAAGCCTCGTGGAGCTGCATGACGCATATTAAATTTATGGCAATCCAAATATCAACTTATTTTAGATGCAATGATTTCCTATGCTGCGCTTATGTTGAAGTTCTAAACGTGTGATATTCATTTAAGGTGTTTAAACTACTACCTTCACATGAAAATTAGTTTTATATTCAGAATCTAATTGCCTGAACTGTTGGGGAAGTTAAGAAAGATCCTTAGAAGCAGAAATTTCGGAAAACTATTCAGAAAACTTTAGAAATTCATGAAGGATTCCATTGAGAAGTTCTAATGAAACTCTGGAATTCAATCTTGCTATAATCTTGCCTACGATAATGCTTTTAAAGTTACAAGTCAAAACGCAGCGATAATAAATCTTTCTTAGGTCTCAGATAACCACGGTAGACTGGACATTTTAAAAAAGACCCTGGACTTTTTTACCACGGTAGACTGGACAGGTTTAAAAAAGACCCCGTGGTCCTCAGCATTTTGTCCAGTAACTTCTATCCTTTCCTCCCGGTGGTGCCGACTTGAGTACTAGTAACCATTGGAAAGATCGGGTAACCAACCCCAGTGGGAGCTTGGTCGTATGCTAACAGGGAAGCTAGACTGAACCCTTCGAATGGTGCACTCCATGCGAGTGTCTGTTATCCATGTTAGGGGCGGTTGATCATCGTGCGAATTCTAATTAGTGCTGTACACGACCAGCCCTCCGGCGAGGGAGAGGTGCGGACTGAAAGAATTGGCATAGACCCAGGTGACAAAAACGATTGGAAACTCGAGACATGGAACTGTAAGTTTCTCAATTTCTTGGGATGTATCTGCATTTTTTTCCGACTTACTGAAGGTTTGCAAGTTCGACATTGTACACAGAAAAAAATAATGGATTTTAACAGACGCGTAAAATTTCGTTTCGTTTAATTCCAAAGGAAGCGTAAACAATGAAATTGTGTGCAAACTTTCATGCGCCGTACAACAATGCTTGCAATTTTTCATACAACAGACTAGATTCAGGCGTTATCTGGCTTAAATTTACATGAAATATCCCATTAATTTCTGCCAAATCTAGTGTTCCCTTTATGTACAATAGATATCGCTGAAAATTAAGTTTTTTTTTAAACTGTGTAGGACTGCAGGAGGTTTACAGGATAGAATCGATGGTATATTTGTTGGGATTGCTATACCATACCATACCATACCAGAGCTGCTACAATACTGCGGATATAAGCAGAAACGCGTCATTCGATGGTGACTGTCGTATCCTCTTCGATAGTTTGTGTGTCTTGCTTCCTCAAAACTAGTTCACAGAATGAAAACTCTCGCGCATCCAGTTTGTCTCCTTCAAACAATTCCTCTCTAAAAACAAAAGAACCCCACTCCACTTCCGGAGAGAACTTTGCGTTTGCTTTTGGTAACTCATTTTACACTCGCCAAAGAATGAGTTCTAAGCTATGTGCACGCGGCTGAAACCAACGGTGTTTACTTTTAAATGTATATTCGCTGTTTTGTTTAGTCGTAGTACTTATCCTCAAGTAAAGTTGAATAAATCCTTACTACCGGATATCTGCTCAAAACTGAACATTAACATAATAGATTAAACCTCGATATACATCCGACGGTCTATACTTCTACCCAATTTCAGATAATTTTGCATAAATCACAACTACCGTGTGAGCTTTCAGTGTATAACGATATAATGTCGGCTCACATCCTCATTCTTTGTATTTTGGCAGCTGATTGATGCATCGAATTTTGACACATCAACTTGTCAACATATTTATTGTTATTGTTATTGTTGCTCTACCTCAGTCACTACAGTGACCAAACAGAATGTGCACATTGAGACTCCAAGGTTGTTTCTGCAATATCAGCTTACTCAACGTGCACAGCCCTCACCAAGGAGATGACGATGACGTGAAGGACGCTTTTTACGCGCAGCTAGAAAGAAAATATGAGAGCCATAACCTCGAAAAGTCATCAGAGATTTCAACACTTAGGTCGGCCAGAAGGAGGATTCAGGCCGGCTATAGGAAAGTTCAGCGCAAACCAGCATACAAACAAAAACGGCCTCTGATTTTGCCGCCTCCAAGAATATGTCCAAATAGAGGTCCTATTTGCAGCACTGCTCTCCAATATTGGTACACTTGGAGATCACCACAAAGGAACGAATCACTAATTGACCCCTTTTTAATTGATGAAAGGCACTTTCTCGGATATTATCGATATCAGGACTTATAGTGATTTGGATCACTACCTAGTTATGATCAAAAGTCACCAAAGCCTTTTGGTGTTGTGAGCAACATTGGCCAATGTACAATCTGAAACGACTATAGCCACACACTTAGAAATTATGAATTTTACACGAGACGTAATTCATGTTTGTAAAAAGTCCGAGAACGTAAACAAAGATTTCGTGTAATATTATGTCTCCTGAAACCGACACATACGCAATTCTATGAAAAATGGGTTTGATTGGATTCATTTTCTCATCTCATTCAACTCATTGCAAAAGGACGCTTGCATGTGTTGGTCTCAGGGGACAGAAATTTACATGACATTTTGGTAGTGTGCACCCGAAGTTGCAACTGACTACGCGCAAAGCCTATGAGCAACTTTGCCAGAAGAGAGGGTGCTGATCGACGCCCTTTCAGACGAATTTAGGCGAGTATCATAGCGCGTGCAAGGATACTGCAGCAAGGAATCCGTCAAAACAAGGAGCGATAGAAACAGAAGCGAATATGATTGATTCAAAAAGATGAAAATATTTATCCTAATGGCAATAAGATAAAACTAAATAACATACCAAAATTAACACAGATATCTTCGGGAAACAACGCTTGTAAAGCTCACAAGATACGTTAAAACCCAACACGTCATAGCAGCTATTATAAAAGCGGCACTTGCTAGCACAGAATCGTGTTTGTCGTAGTTGTTCCTTGAGTGCCGGATTATGAAGAAAGACAGAGGTTTCGTCGTCGGGTGTTGATGTTCAAAGACCAAGTAAAGTGGAACAATCGATGTTTCCTAAAAAGGTCACCAACCAAACACGCTTTGGCCACCATACACATCCCTTCCAACAGTTCCAGGTTGATGAGCTTACATCGACTTTCATAACTTGGCAATTTGCGAGAGTCTTGCCAACGAAGACGTCGCAATGCAATGCGTATAAACCTTCGTTGAACGGTCTCGATCCGATGGCACAGTATGTACTCCAAAAAGGACGAACCAAAGAGTAAAATACTGGCTTCAGACAATAAACGTCTTTGAAGTTTTTTGCGATGCGGAAGATGAACCCTAGCTGTGATGAGAGCATTACTCCCAGATCCTTGACTATTGTTTCAGCGCGTCCCTTAAAAGATGTAATCGTGGAGATACATCGCACGTTTTCGGCCAAAGGAGATAGCTGATTTGAATACATTTAAGGACATTTTGTTGATCGGGCATCAGTATTCGAACACTTGCTGTTCCTGCTGAAGAAAGTGGGCGTCTTCTGGACATGTTTTAACATAGTACGGGAACGGTAAGCTAGGCGAGACATAATCTGAAATCTTCACAGACATAGTTCTACCAGTCAGGTATGAGCAGAGCCAGTTCAACAATTTATCGTGAAGCCCCATTTTGAGAAATAGTCATGGACTGACCTTTGGAAAACAATTACATCGGCTAGCTTGGATACAGCACTTAGTGCGGCAAATCCACGATAGTTGAAAACGGACCGTTTGCATCACTTTTTGTGTATTGGGAAAACAAACGACTCTTTTCAGCATACAGGAAACCCATCGGAAGTTAATGGCAAATTGAAGACCGTAGCCCGGGGTGCAGTAAGTGTGTTTAGGCAACGTATCAGGGCAATTGAATGAATACCATCGGGACCGCTTCCAGTTGAAATTTTCATCTGCTTCTCGGCTGAAATCACCATATCACTATGGATAAGGAGTGCAGAGTCAAATACAAACAAACGGAAAATATGGCTAGGAACAGCTTCGAGACCCTCGGCATTCAGAATTTCGCCACAGCAGACGCTGCTGAACTGCGTACGGAACAGGTTGACTATATCCAGGACAGAAGCAGCTTCAAGAGTGCCGTCAGTCATAGTGGAGGTAAGAGGCTTCCTTCCGTTGTTCATTCACGTACCGCCAGAAGCTCTTCGGTTTCATTTTGAGACGACTCTGCAATTAAGACTGATGAGCGTTATAGAAGCTGTTATTCAGGTATTTGTTAGTAATATTCTCAATATACAAAAAAGGTGACAAGTTGATATGTGAAAACAACCGAGCGGACCACAATTCTCAAAGTGCATCTTCCGCTGTCTATCGTCGTTAGCAATCAGATTTGTGGGAAGTTATCAAGCCGATTTTGTGGACAGGCAATCGACAACAGACCAAATCTTTACGTTGTGCAGATCTTTCAAAAGTGTCGCGAATATCAAGTCCCTACGCACCACCTATTCATCGACTTCAAGGCCACATACGATACTAATGATCGTGAAAGCAATGGAAGATTGTGGACGAGAAAGTTCTACACGGGAAACTGACCAGAATGATCAATGAATGGAACGTCGAACACCATGTATCTGCTGTCAGGAAGAGCTCGCACAGGCAGAAGTATGATTATCGACGGAGATTAGTTCGAAGCGGTGAATGAGTTTGTATACCTCGGATCATTGGAGACGTTAGATAACAACTGCAGCAGAGAATGTCGTAGACGCCTAATAGCTGGTAGTCGTGGACCCTAAGTTCTGATAAAGTCTCACCCCATACTAAGTGTATGTACAGCCGAGACCAGTAGTTCTCTACGGGCACGAAATGTGGACAATGCTCGAGAAGGACCTTGGAGTTTTCGAACGACTAGTGATCAGGACCATCTTTCGAGGTATGTGAAAATAGCATATGAAGAAGAAGAATGATTCATGAGCTAGCGCAACTTTACGGCGCACTCAATATCCAGAGAGCTGTTTAAGTTGGAAGGGTACAATGGGTAGAACACGTTGTAAGGATGCCAGACAACAATTCCGCAAAATGGTTTTGCCTCGAATCCGACTGTTTTATGACGCAGGAAAGCGTAGAGAGCTAGGTAGTTACGCTAGACGGGTTACTTGGCAAAACGTAGTGGCGCAAGTGCGGTTTTGAATGGACATTGGACCAGCAAAAATAAAAGTAAATTACTAAAGTTCTTTTAACAATGTTCATTAGCATTCAATGAATTTTTAAGATGCTCTCACAGAATAAGTTCAAGAGTAGTTAAAAACAACGATTGCACTAAGATCTTGAAAAGAATCTCTCACTTATTACAACACTATATGAACGACTTCATTAGATTTGTGGAAAAATCTAAGTTTGGAGAAAAAATAAAACTATTAACAATATCATAAAATTTTAAGTTCATAAAATTCAGAAATTTTTTATAAAATTGAGCGATTTTGATAAAAGGTCGTAATTTTGAACACTTAAAAGATAATATTAGATACTTTGACATGAACTCAGAGATTTTTCATAAAGTGCTCTTAATAATCTTTTGTAGGTTTTACAATAGATCTTCGGAAAATTTTCATAGACTTTCCAAAATAGTCCAATGAAGATGTTCAAAGATATTTAGAAACAACAGAAACATCAAGAAAAGTTTCAAAACAATGTGAGATATGCAACACTGAAACACTTGAACAAATGAACGCGGCATTTGTAAAAAATGTTGAAAAGTGAAGTTTTCAGAGTGTAACAAAAAAATATTAAAGGCATCCCTAAACCAAGCCCGGTTAAGCTCAAATTTAGCATAGGGTCGTATTATGGGGTAATGGAACTATTTAGCAATGTCGTTTTGTGGAATTCGATACTGTCATTCTCATTGCCATCCCTACATATACATACCTTTGGATATTAAGTAATTCGATAATTCTTTGGTGAAGTTGAAATCTAGTTGTTTTTCGAGAGAGTTAGAGAGAACTTAAGAAATAACCTTGAATTTTCAAGAGTTTAAGGTTAGTTTCAAGAAACTCTGAAGAAGAAAAAAAGAACATGCGAAATTCATCATTCATAAAGAAGACGTGCATTATAGGTAATGCATTACAGAACTTGTTGTGATAAAAACTTTGTTGTGAACTACGAATACGTGGCCCATTTTGTATTGGAACAAACATTTTTGATTCTTAAAGCGGCCCTAGTGGTTTGATTTGTCTACTATGACATCCTATGTTTTCACTATAACAATAACAACATCAGAAGCTTTTCCGGCGGTGCAGTTCGAACGTGTTTCACAGAAATAGAAAATAGAAGCAGTAAGAAGAAAAATAATTGTGCCCAATCATTTGGAAACCCCTTCGTGGTCTGGGCCAAAACTTGCTAAAGTGTTGAATTTTCCCTGAAATACCGTGTGGCGTGTTTTGAAAAACTACAGAGAAAGCCTCAAAGCAAGCGTCGGGCGGGTACTGTCAACCGTTAACTGCGGAACAAAGTAATCAAGAATATTAAGGCAGACCCCAACATCTCAGACCGCGATTTGGCCAAAAAGTTTCGCACCGCACGCAGTACCGTGCAACAGATTCGTCTCCGGGAAGTCTTCAAGTCATACCGTGCCTCTGGACAACCAAATAAGGATCACAAGCAGAACAATGTGGCCAGAATCTGAGCCAGAAAACTGTATGATCAGGTATTGACCAAAATTCAGTGGCTGTCTTCTCATGAATGATGTAAAGGCCGATTTCAACAGCTACCGGGACGAAACTTTTACTTGTCTACGGCACGGGGAGATGTTCTTGTCAAATTCCAGTTTGTGTTTGCAGATAAATTTGCACGTAAATGCATTATTTGGCAAGGCCTCTGTAGCTGCAGTAGAAAGATCAAGGTTTTCATCATTGATAAGACATTTAATTCAGAGCTGTACAGAACGGAATGTCCCCAAAAGCGAATATTGCGATTCATCAGATCCCACAATGAACCTGTCATATTTTGGCTAGATCTTGCAGGCTGTCATTACAGTAAAACAGTGCTACAGTGGTATGAAACCAACAGGATTCAGTTTATACCGAAAGAACTCAACCCACCAAACTGTCCCGAGCTCAGACCGATTGAAAGGTTTTGGGCTACTATGAAGAGGAAGCTGAAGGTGAATGGCAGTGTCTTCAAAAGCATCAATGAATGGAGACTCAAGTGGAACAAAATTGCTAAAACGATGGATGAGAATAATGTGCGCCGGTTGATGAAACGTATTCCGGGAAAAGTCCGCAAATTTCTTCGAAATCGAGATGATTATTTTCTTTGTATTTTCCCTCTAAAGTTCACAAAAAGTCGAACGTTTTGAGTTGAAACAGAATAATATTTTGTTAATGTATATCCGAAATATGCGCAATAGTCTATGTTCCAATTCTAACTGGGCCACACGTTAGCATTACAGACTGATTTTTGTTTGTGTGTAAGAATTAGTAAATGCTAATTATAAAGTGACAAGGAGCCCATTTAAAGAAAAAATTTAATGGGATGATTTTTGCGTGTAAGCATCAGAATAGGCAGAGCAGTGGTTCCGATGCACATATGCAAGAGATGCCACTTGTATTGCCTAACCCTCGAGAGAGGGAAAGCCAGCAAAAACAAATTATATTCTCTAGCCGCTCAGTGAATAATCCTCTAACACACATTCATACATACAAAAGCTCCACTTTAATACTGAACGGTATGAAGCCAATGAAGGTGGGCTCTACCTTCGACTCCGTTACGTAGAAAATCGATCAACTCAGAGCATCTAAACTAATCAAGAGTGATTAAATCGGTGCGATACTCTTAATAGTAGAGGAAGAGT
>JASCZW010017367.1:0-17145 GCA_034211315.2 Aedes japonicus | reverse complement strand
TTAATGTTCTTCAGACAAAAATATTTCACACAATTCATATGAATAAAGTCATCATTCATTAGTGATTTTCAACGGTACTAAAAATAGGAATATTATTTTTCCGTTATTTGAACAACCGAAATCGACAATAAATTTGTGAGATTTAATAAATCTTAAACATATATATTTTTAAGAATACGTGTTTATATTTTCATTTCTATATTCTCGGGAGAAACTATATGAACTAGAATTGAAATCTCCATGTTAATAATTGTGGAAGTACATTTAGAGCACTAACGCGACAACTGGCTATATGCTAATAGTGTAAAGCAGTTCACGCTTTTGGCTTTACCAAGAAAGAAAGAGGAGTGTGATTGTCAAATATTAGACTGTATTGTAGTCAAACACCTGAGATGTTGTTTTTCATTAACTTCAATGTACCGGTTCGAGATATTTCGAGATACTTATCACAACAATCATATAGAACACAACAATTATAGAAATTATAATAATCAAACAATTAACAATCATAAAAACATGAAATGTGAAAACAAAAAACGAAAAAAGTAATAATAATCTTTAAAATATCATTTATAGCAATAACGATCACAACATTAATATTCAAAACATGTATTGATTATTCAAATCATAAGAGTCATAATAATAATTATCTAATGCAAAATAATTGTAATTATTTTAGAAATGATCTTATGTATAATAACCGTTCTAACCAATATAATCCGCATCAAAACCATACACTTTCATGATAGTTATTACGAAACTAGTTATTTTCGCCATAATATTCATTATCAAAATCCTACAAATAAAAATGATTAAAATAATACGCATATAAAAAGTAATCAAAATAATGACATGCGTCATTATTATCAAAATCATAATAAGCAGAAACCCAAAAATCATAAGAGTTAAAATAATTAAAATCATCATTATGAAATTAACGAGAAAAAATGCATTCAAATAAATTTCATCACAATAATATTAGTTATAATAAACAATTTTTTCACAATGTTTACAATAAAAATCAATTTTTTTTTTCATAATCATAATTAGTTAAATAAAATAAGCTGAATAATATTGAACAAAATTGATGTTTTCATATAATCAGAAAAAAATCAATACATTTTAACTAATCAAAATATTAAATTGGGAAGAATTTATTTCATTCATAATTGTCATAGTTTAAACCTCTTATAAAATTGAATCGAAAATATTCAAAGTCATCATGATAGTAATAATTAAAATATATTTATTATAAATATTATTAATAATTTTAATCATTATGATCATCGCTCTTATTGTTATGAAAATATTCACTTAAATGCATATAAATTAATTTAATAATAAAAACAATACATATTGATCATAAGATAATTTATGATGAAAATGTTCATGAGAATACATAAAATTATCAAAATCATCATAAATACAAGAGAGATAGGAATCATGTATATTTAATAATCATAATAGTCATTATTATCGCAGTGATTCACAGTATTAGTAATAATAACTCTCAAAAAGATCTTCAATGATTTTTTTTCATAAACATATCAATAGAAAATAAATATTTTAATAATAATAATCATAGTCATTAATTTATTGATAATTTTTATTGTTATACTAATTACTACTTATATGATTATTAAAACCATGAATAAATAGCAGAAACAATAAATAAATAATTCAATCAACTGCTGTAATAATTATCATAATAAAAATTCTAATATCTTCGATAGTATTAGTAATAATATTAATAATAATAAGAAAAGTATTATTATTTATGAAAATACTTCTATTTAAAACCATTCTACTCATCTCATTCAAAAAATATAAAATGTTCAAAATTATGAAAGCAACTTTAAAAATATTTAAAATGATGATTATAATTGTAATGATAATTTTATTATAATTCAATTACTTTATATGTATATGTATACATATATTCTTATAATGATTTGGATAGTCATTATTTCTATCACAGTAATTATTACTTTAAAATTTTAGATCCAAGGATTCCTGTATCTCTAAAATAATCATTATCATAAACATTATAATATTCAGTGTTATAGCTTAGATTTCAATAAAAATCATAATTAATACAATAACAATAACAAAAGTTTGAATAGTTATAGAATTAATAGAATGATAATAGATAATATGAGTAATATAAAGAATTATTGTATATTATCATATGTATCATAAAAATATTAACAGCGTCATAAAGTAACTCTATTATTATTCAATATTATCATAATTATCATTATCATAATACTTATAAGCTTAATTATCTTGAACATTCTAGTAACAATTCAATAGAATGATCATTATTGTCATGAATATCTTTTTTATGAAAATAAATAGAAGTTTTGTGGCAATCATAGCAATCATATAGTCATTATCATAAAAACCATAACAAAATTAACAAAACTTACATCAAAATCATAAAACCATCATTTTAATGATCGTATAGATGAATAACATAATTATTGTAGTAATATTACCAAAAATAATTAAAGTTATTATTATTATTATGACTAGAATAAAAATAATTATAATAACATTAACAATTTCAAAATGTGTATAAGGAAAATAACAATAACAATTATAATGCCAATCAAAAAAGTAATTAAAATAATATAAATCACTATCATAGTAATAAAACTCATCATTGTTATACACATATTCATTATCATTATTAAAATATCAACCAAAATAACCCTTAAAATAAAACGTATAAAATAATCAACCAATATAATCACCATTATCAGGACAGTCATAGTCATCATAATTATGACATTAGTGAAACATTATTATTCATCATAAATGAATCAATATGTTATTGTTATCTATTATTTCATAATCATAACTATTCAAAAATAAGACAATTGTGTTCAAATTATCATGAAAACCATCATATGCATAGTATTTATTACAATAATTATAATTATCTGATAATTTTGAATATTCAAAACATATAAAAAAAATCTAATATAGTCGAAATAATTCTAATAAACACTAAAATCATATATAGAAAAAAATAATTACGATCATTATCGTTATGATAATCGTAATTCTTGATCATACTAATAAAAACCATCAGTACCATAAAAGTAAAATTAAATTATGATTGTTTATGATAACAATCATCCCAATAATTATCATGAAAATATTTCTTATTATACAAAAAAAAACAACATTCATTTATCATAAGGGAAATCACGATAGAAATTTTCACAGTACTCATTATCGTTATTACTATCGCAATTATCGTAGAAATCATCATAATTCTCACATAAATTTTCATAACAAAATAAACAATAAAAAATATATTCAAAATAATAATTTGAATAATTAAAACTATAACAGAAACAAAAGTGATAACAACCAAATCATTGATAAATAATAATAATAATAATAATAATAATAATAATAATAATAATAATAATAATAATAATAATAATAATAATAGTAATAATAATAATAATAATAATAATAATAATAATAATAATAATAAGAATAATAATAATAATCATTATAATCATAATAATCATAATAATCATAATAATAATAATAATATCATAACAATTATAATAAAATGGATAGAAGACCTACGTATTAGCAATGCTAATAATTTTTATTATCAGAATGATTTTATAATAATGTTTTATATTTTATTATTTCAATCACGTTTATATTTTTATTTGAATAATAATTAAAATGTTGTTAGTAATGAGCTGATAAGAATAATAATTTTCATCAATATTGCATGTCGCACGATTTCAATACTTCTAGTTTTTGCTATTTTGACCAATACCACGATGCAACTTGAATTTAGGTGTGGCTCGAATGGGTGTGAAGTAAGAGCAACGGAAATTCATTAACTTTCACCTTAAGACATTAAGGCGGAAGCTTCCGTCTTTCTACTATGGCAATCACACGAGAAAAGTACATATACTGCGAATGTTTCTGGAATAACGATTAAACGAAAGTCGGAATTGGGTGGTAAAAAAAATGTAAGGAGGGGTTATGTATCGCATATTTACTAGCTGGTTTTGTGTTTCATATGATGAGCTAATGTGTTGAACATAAATAAGAAACAGCAACATCATGGGAAAGTTTGCGTGATGAATTAATTGCTAAGAATGGTGTCTTACGAAGTTCCACCTAGTGAAGTGTTTAAATAAGAATTAGTTTTTAATTCCAAATTTCAACATACGCTCAAAACTGGTATTTTAGGACTAATATTTCGGCAGAGCATATTTGGAATGTTCTCTTCAAGCGAGTAAATAACCCATCCATATCCAATATATTAGAGCAATAACAAAAGAAGGCATTTTGCGGGAAGCTTAGAGTCCCACGCCCATGGACACTAACTCAACGTGAGATAATTTACTTTTGTCAGGTCATGAAACCTCATCTTGACGTAACCACATGGATTGAATGACCAAGTCCACAGTTATTTCCAATGTTATGCATGCAAGCTTCATATTAGTATCACAAATGCATTCATAGTATCACAAATGCATGCCAGTATAAGGCTATCATATAATGCTTGAGATATGTTTAAAAAAGCATTGCAAAGTTATTTGGTGTTTAGCAACAACAAAAACCAGTATAGACAGCATAAAGTGGAGAAAAAAAACTTTGAAAAGTTGAAATTAAAGACGTAAAGTGAAATCGTATAGAAACTGGGATACTTCTCAACATGACTCACCTGAACAAATTGATGATCTGGTTCCAAAAACAGCTATACCTCTATCAGCCAGTTCTACGTCTTCAAATTCATTCGTAACGGGTGGCAACTAAAATTTTGGAATTTCTTTCTCAAGCTGTCAAAAAAAGACAAACATAGTTGAAGAAGATCTGATTTATTCAAATAAAAGATACATTGTCCATTGTTGAAAAAAAATTAGTGAACATTTGAAAACGGTCCGTAATCGGATGTTCGGCGAAGCTTCCGTTTGATGTCGGAACAGGAGCGTTGTACGGCCTCCATGTAAACTTTGCGAATGCATCTCTTGATTCTACCAATCAACTGTTTGCAATTCGTGGCTCTCCAGTTATTTTTGTACACCAAGGAACTCAAAACCCCGAAGAAATCACTGAGACA
This sequence comes from Aedes japonicus, assembly GCA_034211315.2. Lineage (NCBI taxonomy): Eukaryota > Metazoa > Arthropoda > Insecta > Diptera > Culicidae > Aedes > Aedes japonicus. Next base: position 12,038 of record JASCZW010017367.1, on the reverse strand, counting down.
GATTTGTCGGGTTGTGGTTTTTGGGTACAAATGGGATCGAATGGGTATTCAGGAACGATTGTGTTTTTATGGTGTAATGCGATGACGCTTTATCCGGCCAAAACACGTATTGTCCAACAGCATGATGTTTTTGTAGAAACGGGATCAAAATTTTCTTCAAACATTCGTTCTGGTGCACATCTTGATTGATTGCCAAACCGGAGGGCTTGAACCATGGCTTAGAAATGCCTTTCTGGCAATGTACAGCATCACTTTCTGTTCAAACTTATGTTTAAACATATATTTTATGTTCGGAGGTGTAGTAGAACTATCCGTTGAATAGTATCGATCGTTTCCGGGAATCTGCGTCTTCGAAAGAGGGAAGTAGCTTTCGTCGTCCAAAATAAAAAATTTTCCGGAATAATTTTTAATCAACCAACGGCATTGGGATTTCAGCGTTGAAATCTGTGCATCAGTATATTCCGGGGCTCGTGCACTTTCGGCACTTTATTCCGACTCTTTTCAATGTTTTGCAGATGTACTGGTGAGAACAGTTGAACTTTTTTGCGGCATCCCGTTGGCTCAGTGAATCCTTGTTGTTGAAGGCACGAGAAAGAGAACGAAGTCCTTTTGCGTCCATAATTTTGGCTGGTCTTCCACTACCTTGCTTGCGAGCAGTTTTTGGGGATCTTAGGATATGGTAAACAGTCGAAGTCGCAACATTTTCGCTTTTAAAATGTTGTACCGTATATGTTTTGCAGAGATTTCTGTGCAGTTCGTAGAACTGTACAACGCGCTCGTGAAATACTTCTTGTTTCGACGGCATTTTGAGCAAAACTGAGCAAACATAAACAAAACAGAAAATACTAGCAGAAAGAGGAGAGAAAGAGCTAACGCGCATACACACTCTTATTTCTCTCTGAGCTCGTTTGTTGTTGAGCATAGAGGCCTCGAAAAAATTCCAAAATTTTAATTGCCACCCGTTAGAATCCGAACACGAAAGCTTCCACAATTCTGAAACCGCTTATAGTTCAGACTAACTCTATAGTGCAGAGAGGAACATCTCTTCGCCTGATGATTCATTCGATGAAGAACCGTGCGTTCCGTTGTTGCTACTCCGTTACCGATCAGAACTAGTGTAATTGCACAGAGAACCACATAGATGGAGCTTGGGAGTAGCTTTACATCTTCAATGTATAAGTTCACTAGTTCATTCTATTTATATAGATCAGCACCGGCGCCGGCCACGTCCTCACTGTCTTTGGGGAGGGGGAAGGATGATTAGTTTGACAATTGTTGGTTAGAGACCGTGTTATCTCTGCGGCTCCAAAATAGTCAAGGGAAGGATATATTTGTGTTAGTGAGGCAGGTTAATTTTAAGATCATGGATTCACTGTGGTAAGTGTTGATGCGATTAATGAAAGCGCAGTAGACTGCTTTTATTTGAAATCTAGTGGTGATAGAAAGAGGCAAATGACAAATAGCAAAGATAGGGACGGGCCTGGAATTGAACTCCCGACCATAAGCAGAACGGGTAACCACTGAGCTACCCAGCTACGTCTTATATTGATGGATTACCGTTGTTCAAAAATGGCAATGATCAAGATTGGCCGATATTGTTCAACATTCACGAAGATTCATTGTTTAAACCAATGATAATTGGAATAATCTACGGAAAGGGTAAACCAAAAAGAGCGGAAGAGTTCTTAGGACCCCTTGTGAACGAAATACTTCCAATATTGGAGTCTGGCATCAACATTACTGGGTTCAAACTATCTGTTAGAATCCGAGCCTTTATTTGTGACTCGCCTGCCAGAGCTTTTATTAAAGGTAATTCAATATTGAAAATGTTATATGTTCCAGACCCTTTATCCTTTTTACACTTAAGGGATAGTCAACTTCAACGCTTTCCATGGATGTTTGAAATGCTGCACCATTGGACAACACTCAACACAACTTCGAACAAACATTTTTCCACAAACATTTGCCGCCAAAAGGATCAACAGTATTTTTCGATCTGGTAGCTACGACGGGCAATGCCAAATTTCCAAGACTCGTAAAAACGGAAAAACTGACAAACACTCTTGTTGTTTCACCACTTCTTCGATTGCCAGTCGATATAATAGTAGATGTGGTTGTAGCAGATTCGCTGCATCTGCTGCATCTTGGCATAATGAAAATATTGCTTTTGTCATATAAAGATGGTCACAATGGTAGCGATGAAATAAGGTGGCCAAACAGTATCGTCATAAAAATATCCCAGATATTAACATCTATTAAGCTTCCAAAAGAAATACAAAGAGCTGTACGGGCAATCGATTGTTTAACCCACTGGAAAGCTTTAGAGTGTGCTTCGTTTTTACGTTACATTGGTATTATAGTCCTTAAACACTTCATCAGTGGGGAACAATTTCAAACTTTCTCAATTTTATATTGTACCGTTACAATTTGCTCGACTAGCTATTACAAACAATTTTTACCTGTAGCTCAAACATTATTTGAACAATTTATTTCCAGCTATTATGTGCTATTCAAGTCTATTACCAGTAATATTCATAATTTAGTGTATATAGTTGACGAGGTTACTCATTTTGGTCCATTACCATCAATTTCTATCCGTTTGAAAACCAACTATTTCAGATTAAAAAACTATTAAGGCCAGGCAAACTTCCATTGCAAAAAATTATAAATCGTATTACTGGAAGCCATACATTGAAGGAATCTGTGGAAACAGTCGAATAATTTCCTATTTTTAAATAGCCATTACCATCTGATCATTATAAGTTTTCTTGTGTGCAACTATCTAGTGAATTCACGTTAGCAAGGAAATTTCCTGCCAGATGATTTCTAACAAAAAAAACGAAAAGGTGAGATATGTCAGTGACATATCTGCAAAGTCGACGTAGGACTGCTTGTTGTGGAGGAATTGTAATAGAATTAATAAATATCTACTATATTTTGTTCAGTCTAAAGACTCGTCAAACCATATGTTACTAGTTTTAGTTTTCCACGAAAATTAATATAGTCAACTCTTTATAATTTTTAAAGTGGCCCTAAAAAGGGCCGTTTGGTATTCAGTTATTCGCCGTTCCTGGAGTGATCCGAGTAGAACCGGTAATTGTCGAGTACCAGATGATGATTTGGTAGACAGTCGAATGGGTGGTCGTTTTTGTTGGTTCTGTTCCATGGAAGAAAAGCATATAATATTAGTCTTTAGGTGTTTTAGGAGCGTTAATACTGTGTATGAAAATCTTGAATCCAACTCTATAGAACTCCTTAAGTGGCCGTTTGGTATTTTGTCGTTTGTTGTTTATGGTCCGAGTAGTACAGACAATGGTCCAGTGCTAGGTGATGGTTGGTTGTCGAATGGGTAGATGTTGCCATTCCAGTTCATGTTCCACTATTTCTGCTACCTGTTGATTTAATGTTTCGGGTGCTTCGAATGCGAGTACAGACAACATAGGTCTATGATACGATAAATATGAACAATAGCGTCTGCACTCTACGCCGATATTTTCAACAAACGTTAAATCTATACAAGAACCACCAAGTGTGGTTGCTTCATTCCGAAGGTTTGCTAAAGTAAATTTTAAATGTTTTGGCATAAAATCTAGAAAATCTATGTTTTCATGTTTGGAAACGTCAATGTTAAAGTCTCCGGTCAACACAACTGGCGTATCTTGCGCAGCATACCTGAATAACTTGAGAATCAAGAACAATTTTAAATTCTTTGTAGTTGTTCCTGGTGAAATGTACACCACAACCAGCAGAAGCTTCAGTGTCCATTACTGATATATTAGCTGCACAAATGTCCCCGACGTTATCGATAACGCTGAACATCTCGTCATGATGTTCACTCTGTTGGATCTTTTGGGTAGCAGCCATAGTGGTAGCCTTGTCCTGCTGATATATTGCTACACCACCTGCTCTCACATTGCAGTGTTTGAACTGAACGATGCAGTGGTAGCCTTCAATATCGACTAAGGAGTCATTGTCTAGCCAAGTTTCACTCAGTGCGAGGAATTCCACGCTTGTCAAAATCCGATCTGAGGCGATATCCATCACGTGAGCGTTCAAACTTTGAACATTGATGCTCATCAACGTGGTGGCAGAACCCTTGCTTTCCAAAACTTGGTACAGTTTATCCCCAAGTGTTTGTAATCGATGGTTTTCTAGACGCTGCAGCTCGTTCCTGAGGTCTACCATCTTAGGTGAGTTGCTACCTTTACAATCAATTAAACAAACTCTTTAGCTGGAAAAATTGTGTTGAAAATGACCCTTTTTATTAATTGTCGGAGAGAGGGGGGGGGGTCTTCTCGAGTAGCAAGATGGCCTGAATTTTCTCCGGCCTCTTGGAGTAACGTCATGTTGATGTAACGCCATGTAGTGAAAATGTCGATTAGATCAAGATAAAATATTAATTTAACAAACTCTTTTATTGGGAAAATTGTTTTGGTCGCCCAGAAAGAACAGGTTGTATTAATTATCGGGGGGAACATAGGGATCAAATTGGCTTCTCGGTCTTCTCAAGAAGCAGGATGGCCTGAATGATTGGCAGGTAATCACCCTGTGAAATTGTCAGAACAGAGAAAATCAGGATTTACATATAGATAAGCAGCATCAGCTTCGACCACTTTATCCGCTCTTGAAGTAACGCTAAGCAACATTACAACCATGCGTTGTAATGAAAATGTCGATCATCTTATGATAAAATAATATTTTAACAAACTCTTTAATTGGTAACATTGTTTTGTTCGCCCTGAAAAGGACGGGTTTTTATTTAATTGTCGCGGGGCAACATGGTACACATTCGAAATGTGCTTCTCGGTCTTCTCAGGTAGCAAGATGGCCTGAATTTTCTCCGGGCTCTTGAAGTAAAACCATGTTAAAGTAACGCCATGTAGTGAAAATGTCGATTTGCATATTGTTTTGGTCGCCCTGAAAATAACGGGTTGTAATTGTCGGGGGAACATGGTACGCGATCAAATTTGCTTCTCTGTCTTCTCAAGTAGCGGGATGGCCTAGGAAACCACCCTTTTGAAATTGTCAGAACAGAGAAAATCAGGAATTACATATAGATAGACGCGGCTCGGCCATTTTATCGATTAGCTCAATAAAACAAACTCTTTAATAAACGCTTAATAAAACAAACTCTTTAATTGGGCAAATTGTTGCTGATGCCCTCGATTTCATAAATTGTCGGGGGAACGCGATCGAAATTTGTATGAATATTTGACAGGAATCCAGCTGGGCATTGCTGGGTACCGCCGGGTACTGCTGCCAATGCTGGGCATTGCTGGGTACCGAGCGATGCTGCAGGGTGCTGCCTAGCTTTTCCTTCCTCCGCGATCCGCGCAGCTCCAATGCTGCCGAACGAATGAGGCATTTGTTCGGAAATGTGCCTTTTATCATGGCATCGGGTACCATTGCATGAACAAAAGGAGGTATCAACTAAAGCAATGTGAATCAAATTCATTAAAAGGGGAGGGGAATCAGATGTTTCGCCAAACACTAGCGTGAAACAGAATCTACCTTTCGAGAACAAATAATAAGAAGAAGAAGACGAGACGTCTCTTGCTTATTTAGATTTGAAAACTGTGCTAGGAAATTTGGTTAATTTACTCTGCGAATCGAAATTATAAGACATCACCTTACATTTACGTTATTTTTAATAAGTTAATGTTAAAAATCAATTAACTTGATTACTAAAACTAATACGTAGAATTATTTCCAATCGATTGGTGCAAACGATATGAAAATCGGTTATGCCATGACTTAGTTATTATCGCTCAAAATACGACCCGTAACGCGGTCGATTTCAGAAATTTTAGAACGGCGCCCCAGTATAGAAATGAAAGACGTAGTCCTACGTCAAAAAAAGATTGTTGCTATGCAATTTGCAACTAAAGAAGGGATTCACGAATCAGAAATAGCAGTTTTTGAAAATCTTTTTGAAGATGCTTTAGTTTCACCTTGCGTCAACGCATTCAAAACAATCAAAGATTAAAAGTTTATTAAATCAAAATCATACGGCTTCGATGAAGTTCTATGTATATTAGTAGCAGTAGTGGTGTTTGATGAGACAGCATTCATACCTTTGTTGCCTACATTACCAGAGTGTGAATAGTAATTGTATGAAATAAGAACCTACTTTTTATTTACTACAATTAATCGTTTTATATTGTGACAAATTTAAAAGTTTTGTCTACCATTTTTGAACAGACTGCACAGGATTTTATTCGGTAGGTACTCAAACATGAAGACGAGAAAGTGTTATTTGATTTCAGGTGAAACTATTCAGAATCCAAACATGGTCACCTGGTGCCACCACTTCGCAATTTCAGAGGCACACATCTCAATCAATAATAGATCAATGCATCTGCTGAAAAGCTAAAAATTAGAATATCTCATGCGTTGGTCTATTTTTGGTTGAGATTTGTGCCTCTTAAAATGCGTGGTGGCGACGCAAGGAGACCATTTTTAGATTCTAAATAGTGTCACCTTGAATCTATTCAATAAATAATGTATCCTTCGACAAGAACTCTAGTTCCTTCACCAAAGCCTCCTTCGACCGACTGATTTAGCGATGATGGTGGTGTCTCTGAATCAACGATAAATTCTTCGACAATAACTTCCACATCTTCATAAACGCCTTCTTGAGCCGCTTCAATTGGTTGGTGAAGACGCTTGCATCGTTTTCTAGCAACAAGAGCTCTAGTGACTTTTATCTCCTCGAAACGTTGCTTTGCATTTCTCAAGCAGCGATGCAGAAACTGCTCACATTGTGCTTCAGAGGGTCGGATAATTCCACAACCGTATGGAACATCCTGATAATACCTTCATATTTATGAAATGGTATTTTGGAAATAAAATTTTCATTTCGATGTAGAACGAGATGTTCGCTCATCACCATGAGGCACCAAGAGTGAACATTAATGTTTTTGGCTAGAACGAAAGATATGAAGAGAAAGTTTTGATAGTTCCGTCAGTGTGCGGCAGTCTTGGAAATATAACAGATGTTTTAGGAAATTGAGCGAAAAGGGCATATGTACAGTGGTACTCGAACCAACGACATTTTTGCCTAACATCCCACTGCGGGGTAGGTCGAAGCACGGACTAAGTCCGCCACTTCAACAGACAAAAATGTCCGGTTGGAAGACACTCATGTACCACTGTGGCTTGTATAGTTATTCTAGCGATCTATTGTGTGCACTCTGTTTATTTGATGCGCACATGGGAGAGGAACTCTCTCCTTTTTTGGGTTTGTTTTGATTCGCACCGACTGACGATCACTAAAGTTTTTCTCGTCGTCTCCAACGTAGAGACCTCGGAGAGAAACACCGTGAAGCGATGCGATACTGGTCCCCACGAGTATAATTAATGGTTACCACCATTTATGGTTTTACATACATTAATTGTTATGTTATATATTCTACTCCTCGCACGGAGAATATATATTAACGAGTCGTGGCTCGTGGAAGTATAAAAAAAATGTTTTTATTCACTTAAAACACTAACAATACATTGGTTAATAATTAATTCACTACTCAAAGTCAAGATTGACTTCTTATCTAAACGCGTACACGAACTGGAATGAATTTAATTCTGAAAGGTCCCTACTTGTAACTTACTACTAGCCTGAATATTCTGCTGACGCTGCTAGGGGTACGAAGTTCAGTCATTGATCACGTTGCTCCGTCCATTCTGTCCACTAAGCATTTCATGGGTGAATGCTATCGAAATGCTGTTCCTGTTGCTGAGGGCGTTCTGAGTCGTCAGCAATACTGGATGCAGGTGCCAACGTAACTATATAACATAACAATTAATGTATTTTCATTTCGCTTATTTCGACTTACTCCACTCCACGAGCAACTCATTAGAAATTCCCGATCAAAGAAGTAACTGATGACTTGCAAGCACACAGTTGTCCCTTCGCTAACATATCGATGTTTTCCGTGCATCGAACCATTATACTGAATAACGGACCACACAATGAACAATTTATCTTTTGATTGTGTCTCCAAAGACTCCATATCAGCCAGACATTTGACGGGGGCTAGTGGAATATTCTTGGACCCAAAGCTTTCCGGTTGTACATGGGTGTTGGCAATCCAGAACCTCCGGAATTTTTTCATACGTTGACGGTGGATGTGAAGTCAGTGCAGTATCACGCACTTTAACGACACGGTTTCCTAGTTTTGAAGAAGGTTACAGAAATGATTCAAATGACCATCTTCACAGTCAGGAATGGAAGTTGAGGTTGATGATCCTGGTTTTGGTCCTGCTTTGGATTTGAATTTACTATAGGAACAGCTGTTGTTGATTTGGTTATTTTCTTCCTCGGTTCAAATTCATCAGTGCCTGATTGAAGCTTCATATGTTTCAGTTCACGAAATGCCTAGAAAACATCAATTAATGCTTTAACTGCACACGATCAGTAGTATTAAGTTTCGAGTTACTTCAGTGTAGCTAGCAAAATTATTCCGCTTAATTTTGCACCGATATGCCCGTAGCACTTTAGTATCCACCGGTATTTGAGAATTTTTCATTACCTTCTCCAGTAGCCGGTAACCAGCTACTCCTTTCGGCCAGTAGCATGAATCGAAACTATCACCGTGCGCTTTTTGTTTCTACTCGTTTTACCCACCGCGAAGGCAGCTCCGAAAGCAATACTTCATCGTTTTCTACGGTCTGCACAATTGAATAATTATTTGCCATTGCTTCTATAGCAAAACCTTGGTCATATACACGTTCATTATAGTATTTTAAACAACTTACCGGTGATGTACGACTGACGAAAAGTTCGAACAAATGTTAAAAATGCGATAAAATATCACTTTATCGTTGTTTCAATACACAGCACTCTTTTTGGCGGATTATTTTGACAAATAAAGCGGTAACAATGGAGTACAGAAGGAGGTAGAGCAGAGCGTGAATGTTAGTTGTATTAGTAATCCAAAAACAACGTAAACACAATTAGTGACGTCACTAATTACACGGTCAGTATTGGAAACCCAGCGTATATAGTTGTGATATCGCTTGTATCGAACAGTGGTGTCACGTTTACTACTTTACCATCAGCTTCACTTTGGTAATCCAGCTCTTTGTATCGTTTGAACTAGATCGAAAGTTGCCAGTTTTTTTTTTCAGTTATGGGATATATATCAGAAAAGAATTTAAAATATGTATATATTTTGTTTTGAAAATTACCGATTACTATAACCGCAAACCAATAGACTGACAAAATTTTCTACGGCCTAAAATAAAAACACCCAAAATAGAAAAGCTAGATTCTAATGCAATTTTGCATGATTTTAATTCATTTCTCGTAATGGATCGAAAAAATGCAACATTTGCCGTGGGCAAAAAAGCAACACATAAATTTGCTTAGAAAAATTCAATGTATGCGTGAGGTTGTGCAGTGTATTAGTAGTTGTGTGTAAGATGTGAGCCCGAAAATTAAAAGGCTCACAAAAAAAAAAAAGTTTTCGATTCGTAACCGTGATTTGAACCGCGGCCGCCAGCATGACGGCTGCGATTGTCGAGTCACTCAGTGTTACAGCAATGAAGCAAATCTCACTCGCACACATTTACGTGGCTCCGTTTATCAAGCTAAACAATGCATTAGGTCCTAAGTAACATTGAGAGACTCTCTTTGTCGACTTTCTCTTTGCGTTCCGACGGCTATGTAAAAACATGTTCAAGTATTTTCAACATACAGTACGGTAGTATAAAGTGTGATTAAGGATCCAATACGCCGAAAACATAACCAAATCGTTTAATAGACAAGCTATTAACCAAAGAGAAAGTCGACGAAGAGAATCTCTCAATGTTACTTAGGACCTAATGCATTGTTCAGCTTGATATTTCATAAAACGCGGGGTGAACTTGATGAGAGGGAGATGGGAGTGTGATGACGAGTGAAAATAAAAATAGAACACTTGACAGGATAATTCTTACAGTGATCAAAAGAATTGCGGCATTTTGTGGTACTGTCTCACCCAATTGAACAGTTGTTGATGATTGAACAAAGACCCAACGGTTGCTTCGACTGTCGAGGCACTAAGCATACAGCGATAAATTTGTTTCTAGGAATCTGTGTGCTGCCAACTGCTTACATACACTTGCATGGCTTTGTTGAAAACCATAAAACGCTTTGTGGATCATGATGGGCAAAATTACCTTTTCTGAATCATGCGGATTTCTTAAGATATGATTGCAAAAACTGCAATAGCATTTTTTGCACTTATTTCAACTTTTGGGTATATCAAAGGTTTTATTTCGACTTTATGAACTCGTAAAAAACTGTTTTGAAATGCTTTTTTAGGACTCATTTTTACTATCTTATTATGGTCAGTTTAAAAAACATTTTAAACCCAATTTGCCTCGATTAAATTTATTAAACTTCAAATTTGTTGTATATTAGTCATTGCGAAGATAAATTGGTTTTTGGCAAAACTGTGATTTTTTTTCCAATAACCAGATTGAAATATAAGAAATACTTGAAATGAGAAAAAATAAATGCATCAAATTTTAAATGAGCAAATGAGCCGTAGGTCAGAGACCAATTACAGCATTATCTTAGATAATCTTATTGAATTCCATCAATTTTCATAAAATTGATCATTAATTTAGCGAATATATTTGTTTAAATTTTGTTTTTATTGTTCTAAGCTCACATTATTTACGAGGCGCATTAATTTTCGGCTCTTATCTTGCCAATATTTACCATAAAATTGCGCATATGATTTGAAGTATGATATGTGTTAAAAACTTAATTTGTTTTGGATATTTCGCTATCAAACAAAATTTCCCGCAACGCAGAACTTTTTTCTAAGATATAATTTACTGCAAAATGAATCAGAAGAGCGGAGAATCGAACGAAGCAGAACAACAAAAACCAACCACGATATCACAGTGAAGTTTGACACCAGTGGTCATTTGGCCGTATGCTGGTTTTCACGGCAGCCAATCGGTTTTATGAAGGTTCTCAAGTGGTCATAACATCTTTCACTAGAACTTTTTTTAAATATTTATGGTCTTATGAAAGTAATATTAACTTGTTTTCACAACCGTCTATAGAATGGGCCACTTTGTACAAACTTTGGTTTAAATATTTGAACTCGTTACTTTGCTGTGAAAGGTATGGATGTTAACCACTTTACTAGCACGCCCGGTAAAGGAAAATAACGGCATTATATAAAAAAAACTCTAAAATCCTCTTCTAGCCGTTTAACCTAACACAAGTAAGGATTCGTGACACTTTCTTAAAATAAAAACAAATACACTCCCCTTTTACGCCATGGTTCAGCAGTTCCGTGGATGCTCAGATAGGCCTCGAGTGGTAGGCGAGTTTTGATCGGAGGTTGTGATGATTACTATCTTCCGTTAATAGATATGCCTTCGATTGCAACTTTCTCGCATTTCAGTCTGCCACCGGTATATCTTACTGTTTCTGACAAAAGTGTACATTTCTGACTATGTGTACATGTTGAAAAAAATGAAAATTTTACACAGATAAAAAGATGCATTGATTTTTTTGCGATATTTTATGCACATAAAGGGAATACTAGATTTGGCAGAAAATAATGGATTATTTCAAGTAAATTTAAGCCAGATAACGCTTGATTTCTAGCTTGTTGTATAAAATATTGCAATAATTGGGGTATGATGCATGAAAGAATGCAAACAATAGATAACAAAATTAGTCGAACCATACTGCTATGTACACACTAAGAAAACTTCACAATATTCGGTAATTTTTTACCGAACTTTCAATAACTGAACGTTCGGTAATCCGGTTTACCGGATTTCGGCGCAATTTTACAGTTATCTGTAAAAAACTTACCAGAAAAATGTAATATTTTTCCTTAATTCGTTAAATCGGATTACCAAACGTTCAGCTGTTCAAAGTTCGGTAAAAAATTGCCGAATACTGTAAAATTATCGAAAGTGTGCGAGAATGAAAAAAAAAATATACTACTCATATTAATGTCCTTGGTACTACTTGGGAGGGTAAAATAACCCATGTGTTTTCTACCATCTACTGGCACAAATGC
>JASCZW010017366.1:0-17149 GCA_034211315.2 Aedes japonicus | reverse complement strand
CCCTTGAAGTTCAGAAGAGATTATTTTGGCAGTTTAGAAAAGAACTTCTCAGAAGTTCAGGAAGAAACTTCTAACAAGTTAAGAAGATCTTCCAAGAAATTCTGAAGAGTACTTGCTCAAAGTTTTGCAGAAACTTTCCTCGTAGTTCAGGATAGGACTTATCAGAAGTTTAGAAAGCAAGTAAAATACCAAAATACTAAATGTAAATTTCGAAGAAAATAAGGAGTGACTGCCAAGAAGTTCATGAGGAATTTTGCCTGAACTTCAGGAGGAAACTTTCCCGAATAAAGCAAAGAGCCTTGCAAAAGATTAGGAGAGAGTTTCCCTGAAATTTAAGAGATAATTACTGACTAATCAAAAAAGCAGTTTATGCACAAATCATTCATATGACCATAATGATATTGATGATCATGAGTGATGACAACACCATATTAAAATGTGGTACACACCATCAATGGTTATTGTTGAATAAAAAAAAAAGTCTGTTGAATTTATCAAATGAAAACTTAATTTTGATTTTAAGATACAAAACTGGAAAGAGCGTTAAAGGGGGGAAAAACTATAGAAAATTGTGTCATCTATGCGAATGCTTCAAACTTCAGTGTCACTTAAAAAATATGAAACAATAGTGTAAAGTTGCATACAATCCAAGAACTAGATGCAGACATGTTAACATAATTACACAAATGGCGATAATGACATAGCTCGCTCTCTTATCACGTCTTTTCGTTGAAAGAAGTCTAATTTTCTAAAAAAAAAAATACAGACTTTTATAGACATTCCCAGAAATTTAAAATTTTTGTCACAGACATTTGAAAAAAATATCTGGCATCCCTGGAGCCAAAGCAATTTGAGTTTGACAAAATGGGGTGAATTCATAAGGACACTAAAGTTTTTATTATTCAAAAGTACTACGAGAGGGACTGTCTTGTAGGCATATTGCTCAAATTGTGAAAAAATCGAAGACTGCTGTGCAAAAAAAATCATCAAACAGTTTGGAGGGGAGCATACTGTGGACGATGTGCCAAGATCCAGAATCAGAAGCGGCTCTGTGAACCCGCAAAAGGAGAAGAAATGTGTTGAGCTTCTGTTATCCGAAAAATCGAACTCAGTCCGACAGGTTGCCATGAAACTGGGAGTATCCGTTGGATTTGTCAAAAGCGCCTAAAAGAGAAATAACATAAGGACCTACAATTTTAATAAAATGGTAAGAAAGCATCCCAATTGTTTCAATTTGATGGATGACGAAACATATTGTTCCTTTGTATCGTGAACACAACGCCCCCCCAACACTGTTCTGGCCTGATCTTGCATCTGCTCACTACGCTTCTGCTATTTACGCTGGATCTGATGCAGGATAAAAAAGAGGATAATCCACCAAATTGTCTAGAATTGCGTCCACTCGAGTGCTACTGGGCAATAATAAAGCGGCACCGCCGAGAAGCGTCAAAGCGAGTGTCAAATTTCGGTCTACGTGGTTTATGAACAGTTCCCAAGGTGAGGATACGCGCTCGACCGATAAAAGAATATTTAACCGATAGTGCTCTCAGCAGGTTCAACAACCAATTGATTTTGGATCACAAGCAGAGATGGCATTTCGCACTAATGTTTCGCGGGCGTGTCAGATTTGTACCTTCGCAGAGAATACAACCATAACTCACCGCAGATAAAGCATAGTGCTCTTTTATTTGGTGATAAATAGACAGAGTGAGAGTGTGCGCCTGTGATGGGATTGCTTGGAGTGAGTGAATCACTCTCACTTCTAAACGATCGCTCTCACGTGCTCTTATCTGTCTTCGCCCACGTGCTCTCGCCTGCGATCACTGCCGCGTACACTTGGGCAAGGACACGCCAGTGCTTTTTCTGTGATTCGCTGGTGCGATTGAAAATGAAAACGTCGTCGGAGTTGCAGAAAATGTCCGAAAAAAGGAAGCGGGAAGAAACTGTCTTCTTTCTTTCTTTGTTATGTAGCGTCAAAGTGAATTTGCAATCACTGCTGTATATTAGCAGAAGAGCCCACTGAGCTCACTGGGGCGCACGCGTCAGGGAATTTATCTGCATTCGCTTACCTCCGTTCGAGATGTAGCCAAAATGCTGGGTACTTCGAAGAGTAACGTCGACCGAGCAAAAACACGAAAAGGCCTAAGGACTTCCAAGAAGCAGAAAAAAAACCAAATCGAATTGAAAAACAAGCAGCAGCTGTCAAATCAAGGGCCCGTAAATCATATGATAAACTGCTGTGGGGAAAATCGGCATGCGTAATCATGGATGATGAATCCTACGTTAAATTTGATTTACACGGACCAGTTTTACACGGTCCGTGCTGGTCAAACTATTGACGTTGTCAATATTTACCGAAAAATTCGGTTTGGCAAGCAATTTGTGAGCGTAGAATGCTTTCAAACCCGGTTGTAACAACCGATACGATGACTGCTGATGTTTACGTTCAGAATGTCTTGTACAAAGTTGTAACTAAAAAAGTTCTCCATCTGGTGATGATAGTTCCAAACTTAAACGTAAACTGCTAACTTTTGAACGAAGCACAATAGAAAGGTAATGTCAAAGGCTAATTTGTAGGAATTATAATTTCAAGCAACTTTGCCCAAGACACCATTTTTCTAGCCTGTCACTCGATCATGATAGGGCTAGTTGTTCTGCTTTAAATCAGGATGTATCTAAAAATAGTTTTTAACTATAGCTTTTTTGTTTCTCATTTTGAGAAAAAAATGATCTTCTAACAAGATAAAGAGAACGTTAAAACGCACATTTATGCTCCAGAATTTTTTTTAATGCAGCTTGAAGGCTCGCAGCAAGCCGTGCTTTGAAAATGAAGTGTTTTGTTTTTGCTGCGTTATTTTCGCGGAAATAAGAATAAAAATTATTCCTTTTTTCAACTAAATTATAGTTTTTCGAGTAATTTGCGTAGGACGTTGTGAATCCCTCTCTTAGAGTGTTATAATCGTGTTTTTTTTAGATAGATTGTGCGTCGCTCTCGCATCCGGACGAATTTTCCAGCATCAGAAAAGGAATATTGGTGAGGTCGTTTTATATTATCAAAAATATAAATTAACTATATACACGCCAGGATCAAGAACGTCCATGTTTGATTCTGGAAGTGTGAAAACTCTTCACATATCCATTTGATATGCGAAGATTTTCATGCGGTGCTTATTGAATATTAAGATGACCTCATAATGTACGTGTATGAACAGGGCTAAAAATGTTTGCATATAGTGGTTACATATAGATTACTGAAGCAATGCAAACAAGTTTCTTCCATAAAAGCACTGCCAGTCAGTGGGAGATTGATTGCAAACACACACACACACAGAAAGTTTTTTAATGCAGCTTTTCATTCAAAAACTATGGGTAATTTTAACTAAAAACATGCGTATTTTCTTATCGATCTTATTATTGTTTAGGCAACAATTGACCAGAAAACAATCAAATTTTTTTGTTAAATGCGTATCAAGGAGCATAATGCTATATAAATGAGACCGGGTACTCCTGGGGCACACGGTCGGGATCTGCTTATAATCGGCCATGTTCTTTTGTTAAAATTACCCTTAACGCTTGAACAATAAAGTATACCCAAACACTTAGTTCAGCAGAAACATGCATCAAAACTAAATTCTTAGCAACAGCCCAAGCGGTGAAGTTTGGAACTACAAAACTATCACCACAAGTTGGATTTTTTTAGATACAACTTTGTAGAAGACACCATGATTCGGAAACGTAACCCTTAGGAGTTATTAATTTGTCTGTAAGACGGTACATGCTCCCCACGATCCGGAAACACAATAATCCAGTACTAGTGCAAAGCCAATGAAGTCGAATTCGTACCCAAGGAGATGAATTCTCAAAACTGTCCCAGGCTAGACCAATTGAAACTTTGTGGGCCCTGACATAGGCATTGTGCAAATACAAACATGTTAAAGCAAATATTAAAACTTTTGAAAGAGACTGAAAAAAACTATCAAAAATCATTGGCCGTCTGTGCTGAAGGTAAGGAACAGTCCACAAAAGTCGGCTCTTTGACGTACGAAAACTCAATTAACCTAAATACCGCTCGTATTGATATTTACAAATCGTGACATACTATTTGAAGCTCTACACGGAGATATTGACCAGATACAGTTGCTGTGCTTAAGATGACGAAATATACGTGAAAGCTGAACTCCAAAAAATGCCAGGATAGGAGTATTACACCGAAAAACATAAATTCAAAGTGAATCTTCGTTTCAAAATGAACAAAATGTTGAAATTCGCATCAAAATACCTCATTTGGCATGTAATCTGCACCTGTAGAAAACTATTTTTGAAGCTGCACAATAGAAAACGACTATTTTTGCCGGAATTACACTAAGGTTTTTTTTTTGCATGGTTTTTTTTAACACGGGTTGTTTTCGGCGATAACTCCAGAACGGAACAACTTATCGACCTTATTCAAATCACATTTTACGTTTTGGGCCAAACGTAATCATATGGCAGTTTTTCAAAAAAATCACAATTTTTGGTGTATATACTCAAAATTTTAAAAACTATATTTTGACCACTGCATGGAAAGGTAACGCATTCAAACAAAATCGAAGCAATATTAAATGTTTCAGCATGTGAATTTATCAACTCTATTTAGTTTTTTTTTACACGGTTCCATACTAAAAGCGGAACGTATCCCCCGTGCGAAAAAAAACCTTTGTGTACTTTTCTAAAAGCGTGCTGGACTTATTCGGTGCATTTTGCCGCCATTCCAGCTCGATGGCCTTCAACTACGTCCAACCGAAACTTATTGGGCCATGATGAAGCGGGAACTAAGAAAGGTGAGTATAGAGTATAGTGAGTATAAGTATGGGGCATCTGTAGGACGTGGACAATAACCGAGAAAAAAGATCCGAATACTGTACCATCTCTTCTGCCTGCCTGCCTGTCTGTCTGTCTGTCTGTCTGTCTGTCTACCTGCCTGCCTGTCTGTCTGTCTGTCTGTCTTTCTGTCTGTCTGTCTGACCCTTATACACTCAAAAACTACTGAACCGATCGGCGTAAAAATGTGTTTGAAGAGGTTTTAGGTTACATAAAAGAAGATGAAATTTTAGTATCTTTTGACGTCAAATCCCTCTTCCCTTCAATTTCATTAAAAGATACAATCAATTTATTAGAAAAGTGGTTACTTTTTTAAAATGACGACATAACAACATAAAAAAGGACGATCATACATAAAACTAACACAACTTTGTATGGAAGAAAATTACTTTTCCTTCAGAAATGAACATTTCAAACAATTAAAAGGCGCCCCTATGGGTAACCTCCTTTCTCCTTTTCTGAGCGAAATCTTCATGGCAAATTTCGAAGAACAATTGCAATATCAACTACCTACCGTTTGGTATAGATACGTTGATGATGTGTTTTGCATTTTAAAGAAAGATCTCTTAACTCCCACCCTAAAAACCTTAAACAACGCACATAAAAAAATAGAATTCACTTATGAAATTGAAAAAGATAATAAATTACCATTTTTGGACTTGCTCGTAGAGAAAGAACAATTTAAACTCACATTTGAAATTTACAGAAAACCAACAAACACACAACGCACAATACCACATACGTCTAACCACTCATACTAACACAAAATAACATCATTTAACCACATGATACACAGAATACAAACATTACCCCTAAGTCCAAACGGCATAACTAAAGAACTCGACTACATTTTTGACACAGCACACTTGAACGGTTACTCCCGTTCAGCGTTGCCAGGTATACCGATTTATCGGTATTTATACCGATTTTTATTCTCAATACCGATATACCGACAAGGGCTCTGAAAATACCGATTTCCAACTTTTTATACCGATAAATACCGATTTTTTATGAAAGTTATTTCAACATTTTATTTGGTTTATTATTTATCAGCGTGTTTTTTTAGACTTCTTACCCCTAATTTATTATTTTTCAGAAAATATTTTCTCAATTAAAACTGCACCAGATTTGAATAAATAAAAAAAATAAATAAAGGAATAAAAAAGCTTTAAACGAAAAAAAAAAAGTAATGGTGATATCCAGTTCATTCAGTCACACATAACATTTCATTAGTGTTTAGTTTCAACATTATCCTTTAGCCAATTGTATCTATTTTCGTATCATTTAATAAAACCACAGATAGCCACAATACATTTAACATTTCTTATACGTCAAACATAAGGGAATAGGGGGTTTTAATTTAAAAATAAACATGTTTTTTTTTTTCAACTGGTCGTTCTTCCTAACACAAACATAATTTTTATGAATCTCAACTATTTTTTCTCGATTTTTAACAAGAAAAAACTAATAATTTTTACTTTTACAAACCGACATGCAGTTTAACAAAGTGACATTTATGCAAAGTGACAGCACTTAATTTTCAGCTACAGGGACTCCCATTATGACATATATGTCAATTTTTGAATGCTAGAAATCAATGGTTGGTTCGTTGGTTTAGGTAGTCTGCTTTTTTGTAGCGTGTTTCATGTTGAAATAGGGTGGTGTTGTCTTGCATTTATTAATTTTCATAATACTTTGAAATTGTTTTTTCGATAGTTTCGCTTGTCAAAATTAAAATATAAATTAAATGCCGGTATATTATTATATTTACTATCGAACTATGTTATAATTCACATACCCCTATAATACCCTATTAAATGCCAACTATCAAACATCGCTTTGAGTTTCATACGGAGGTAATTGCATTGATCAATTTCTCTTAGTCGATTTTTGGCTAATATCTTAGTCAAAGCAAGTTTCAGTATTTAACCTGCAAGACGGAGTTATCCTTTATCGCAACGGATATGCCAACTCGTTTACCTGTAGTTATCAATTATTTTCGGATCAAAGAAGAGAAATCGCTATATGCAGTCCGCCCGTTCGAAACTCAACGCGAGAAACATTTGAATTAGCCTTGAATGCACGTACGATGAACAAATTTGGAGTGTTATGGTTGTATGTCTGTCATAAAACTATCGAGTCTAATTATGATATTAAATCGAATATTAAATGCGTTAACAAATGAAGACAGATTATAATTTTAAGCAAAATAAACACTCAGTCCTTTATTAACAAGCAAAAATACTTTATACGTTTATGCTTTTTAATATGGGATTTTCAAAAGAAACTATCAGTTTATTGATAGGGTAGAGCGCTACTTCGTCGTAGTCACCTATTTTCGTTCTATCAAGCAAAAAAAATCAAAAATATCAAATACACTATGCGCTCAAGAAGCAGTGTTGAATAATCGATCATATCTTAGCTTTTCGTGACTAACAAATCCAGTGGTATGTATGGAAAGTATAGAAATCCGTTTTTATGTTAATCTATTTAAACAAAAATAAGGGATGTGCTTAGCGAGGTGCTTAGCACAACGGGAGTTGGCTCAAAAACCTTATCCCTATACATGATTTTTGTTATCTTAATAACATCCTAAGAAGTGTGTATTCTAAAAAATATATTGTAAAGTATATTTATTCAAAGTATACATATTCAACCTCGAGATGGTAAAAATAAAAAAAATCGCTAATGCATTTTTTATTTTATTTTTTATGTTTACGTCAAACATTGTTCATATACAATTTGAAAATAGAAGAAAAGAGATCGCCAAAATATATTGTAATCTTATATCAAAATTAAACTATAGTTCACTTGAAAAAACTCTGAATTTTACTTTATACCGATAAATACCGATATTTTTTAATAAGCAATACCGATATTGTATAAATCCACCTGGCGACTCTGCTCCCGTTACTACACAAAAACAATACAAACAATCACTCACCACATTAACAGATACACAACCCCAACTTAAAAGAATAGCAATGACATACGATAACCACACTACACAATTACGACCAATCCTACGCAGCTTCGGTTTTGAAATAGTTTATACTAGTAAAAATAATCAACTTAAAACCTTCTTAGGGTCGGCTAAAGACTCCATTAACAGTCTAAACAAATCGGTCTACAAAATAACTTGCGACCATTGCGGCAAAATTTACATTGGACAAACTAAACGTAATCTCAATATTCGATTCAAAGAGCATATTGCAGAAGTTACTAAAGCAAACAAAGACACTGACAAAGGGATCATACACCATTTTAAATCAAAAGTAGGTGAACATATATTCAACGAAGAACATTTTTTAAACTTGAATAACATACATATCTTAAGACATTTCACAAACCCCTGGAAACTAAATGTAGCGGAAAGCATAGCAATCCACAAACAAAATTCCAAAAAATTGCTTAACAAGGATCAAGGAAACGGATATTCGTGGCTGTTTAAATTTATACCTTCACACAAAAACAACTCACTACACAACAAAACACCAATTTGACTAACTTCAAACGAAGTAATAATGAATAACCTTGTTGGTATCAAACAACATTTCAGGTATATAAATAAATACACTCAAGAACTTCTCTACCCACCCCTACCTCACATACCGCGGTACCAAAAAACCTACTATAAATACTAGACCAACTGTGATGTTTCCTTCAAGTCGAGCACTCGACACTGAAGAAGTCTGTAAGTAGCAGACGAAATAGGCCTATCTGTCAAAAGATAAGCTCATAGTGGAATTAAAAGGAATTTGCTCGTGATTACTAGCGAAAATTTAAAAAAGTGTTTCAAGGTTAATTTTTTTTATTTTTTTAAAAAATGATCAAATGAAGTGTTAAATTTAAAATTCTCCTAGTTTCCCAATCACAATCGTTCTACTAATACGCTCGAAAAAAGTTTTTTTTTTTAAATAGTGTTTAAAAAAAAGTGAAAGTGAGGATTCTATTGTTGTTTGTGATCATCACGCTTCTTTATGAAGGGCCAAAACCCGGAAGCAGTGGCACTTACGGTAAACACGCGAATAAAGCTATGTCCATTTAGAATCAGGAATAATTAAACCATCTGTATCTCGGAAACGGATTGACGTTCAAAAAAGTTTAATAGATCAAAGCAAAGGTTATTTATTGTTCTTTAAGGAAAAAATATCAATAAAAATCATTTCTCTTCGTTTACTATGAAAATTTGCACTTTCTTCTTTATTTCTTTCATCAAACGCTGCACACCTTCGGAGTCAACCTTCTTGGCACATTTGTTCCACATTTTGGTCATCTGAGTCGCGTCCCGAGCCGTTTCTCCACTTTTATTAACCTTCTGCTTCATCATTGCCAAAAATCTCTCGATGGGCGGGAACTGCGGGCAGTTGGGTGGATTTATGTTTTTATCGATGAAATCTACGTTATTATCGCGGTACCACTGGATGACTTCCCGGCTGTAGTGGCAAGTCGCCAAATCTGGCCAAAACTTTGTGACGAAACATTGCTTCAAAGATCTGTGTGGTTGCTTGCTGGCATGACTGCGAGCAGCAACGTATTTTTGTGCGATTTCATTATCTGATAGTCCAGTGTTTGTTATGACGATTCTCAACACCTTCTGGTTCAGCATGCGGTCATACTTTCCACTACGATGGTTACCTTAAGGCACTCGACCCGCGCTCTTTCGCTCCCTGAAACGTTTGGGCACATCATACACGGTTGATTTGGCGATTTTCAACGATTTTGCGATTTTTATTGCGGATCACGTTGGATTTTTTTCTCTCTCCTCTCGGCATCCATCCGGAATAACTTTTGACTCACTGCACGGAACACCTTGAAATTTATACCGCAAAAAGTGGGCGCCTAGATAAATAAACCGCTGTTAAAGAAATATTGAAGCAGCCACTTTCCCTGCCGCTGCAACAGAATAAGTGATTCCGGATACTAACTGGACAGAACTTTATAGGGAAGAGAATCTCCAAGAAAAGAAGAACCAAGAGCAAGTTCACATTCACAGCACTACAATCGAGCCATTGATTTACACAGAATAAACCCAAAAAATGGGTTCGAAGACCCCCTCCCCCTTCGTTCCACAAAATGTTAACAATAGGGATAAGGCAGTCCCATGCTCCCTATCCAAATCGTTTCACTTGAGTGCCCTGATGGTCCCTCCCTTTCCCCGTTATATATTACGTCGTGGATATTTTGTATATTTTGTAGTGGTCATTTGATTGCTTACCTTGTGTTAGAAAATTTGGCTGAAAGTAAAATTGGTTAGGGTTTATACCGTGCTTTATTTAATTAATAAATTTTATTTGGATGTACGGTCAAAATACATTAAAATTACCTGTCTTTCTCCGTATTTTTAAAATATGTATCTCCTCTGAAGTGCATGAAAACCTCAATTTGAATACACGCATATACACACACGCTATAACACACATAAAAAGTCATTTCCTTCCCCGTATTGAGCAATAATTTGAAATACCTTGTCTGCCCAAAAACTATTCAATATCACACTTTGCGAATGGCTTAACAGCATCCTTTCTGTTAGTATAAATCGGGTCTCAAGCATTATTTAAACCTTTTCTTCACAATGAAAAACCAGCATCACAATTTGTGAGTGACCACAATGGTATGCTTACCGCTGGTTCTAATCCGTTCAATGCAGCTATCAGAGGTAGTTGAAAATGTTGTTTTCTTAATGAAGTAAACCATCCTCACACTTTGGATGGCCCCAATGCCATCCTAATCGTTACTAATATTTAAATATATATGTGTGCATCTCCATAAACCCAACTGAATGGAGCATAATCTGAAAACAAGTATAAACAATAGTTCAGCGTATCGTTAACCAAAACGAGCCCTGCTGCTAACCCAAACCTTCTATCTAGCATCGCAGTGATTTCTCTCGGAAGTGCAGCGGATTGCTCGGCTTTCAACAAAGCAAGTATCACGTTAACACATTCCTACCCTTTGCTCATTTGATCTGTATTCGGGCAGGGTCGGCACCGGTATAGCTTTAGTTTGGGATCACCAGTTTTTACAACTTGAGGATGCATGTTAATCTCAAGCATGATTTGTAGATTCTCTGTGGAATAACAGCTGATCTGGCAATAACAGAGTAGCAACCTTGGGCGGTCAATCATGCTCATGCTCATGCTGATGCCCAGATAAATTTGAAAGAGGACGTAAATTTAGGTCTCATTAACAACTTCGTTTGGATGCATTTGAAAAGATGCTATTTTTCAAGAGTGCGTTACTTTCTTTCGCTGCAGTAGGAATGTTAACCTCTTGTTTGGAATTATAAAAGCACATAAGCGCGGAAATTTTAAAATTTGCAATTGTCCAGTGTTCGTAAATCCCGGATTCCTTAAAAATGCTCCACAAAATTTTACATTTCACAAATGTTTCTCGATACTTACCGTGTACATTTTCCACATCAAATCTGCAACAACCCATTGTCCTCAAAAAAAAGAAAACAACCGCCAACCTCTCCACTAAAGCTTAAATATTCCCGGAACATGAATATCAGCACATTTCTCCTTGAACGTCGAGCATTGCCATTTATTGCAAAGTGGGTGGAAAATCAGCGGAATAAAAATCAGCACTCGCGGAGTTAGTTCCTATGCTGGCAGGTCGGTTGCTGGTGTGGCTGGCTGACTGTTGGGTCAATTCTGCACTCCCTGAATTCCCAATCTGCCCACCAAGATTACGGACACTGAACGGCGCGTGGTGCGGTGCGATGCGATGCGAACAAAGCTGAAACGAAAGCCCCACGCTAGGAACCGAAATACCAATCGAATACCTTTCGTTCGCTGATGTTGTTGGGCTTCGCTGCCGTCACCATTGCCACCCGTCCGTCGCTGCACATCTCCACGAATGAAATGAATGAATAAAATATTATCAAAATTGAGTTTGTTTATTGAAAGTATGGTCTATGTATATACAGTCGCTCCGTGAGTGAAGGAGTTGAGTCGCCGACCAGCGCCAGCAGCAGCCACCGATAGTTTTCCTATGCTGTGATGGGGTGGGAAAAATTTCGAGAGACGAACTGTTTCAAACTAGCTGGGAAGCTATTTTCCGGTCGAAGCAAAACAGAAAAGCGCAGAGAACAAAGGATTACTTTTGATCGTTGCTCCATCCATGTATCCATTGTTTCCGAGTTGGGATGTTTTCCATTCTGAACAGAAGTGCTTGTTATAACGAAATTCTGCCGAGTGAGCGGTGAAATTTTAAATCAAATAAGACCGACCTGCTGGGGTATGCGCTGTGAAACGGTGGACTGGGAAGTATTCTAACATAATTGGGTGGAAACAACGGAACTCAAGATTCACTCACCATTTTCATCATACTTAGAATGAGTATGCATGCCAGTCACGGTTACAATATTATGCATGGAAATAAACCAGTTCCCGAAAAATTTATTACACTCTCCGAGTTAGTTATTTTTTCATCTTTCATATCCCTGGGAACACCTCCTGCGAAGATCACCCCATGGGAACATTTTATTACCGGGAAATGGAGACAGGACTCGTGTATTCCACCAGCGAATAAAACATCAATAAATTTTTATCTGGAGCGCAATTCACGGGACGGCCTTTCTAGGGGCTTGCTAATGCATTGCCAGATATGGCAGAAATGATTGGTGCAGAGATAAGACGCGTTTTTGTTGTGTGTGGTTTAATGGAATAGATAGACGGGGCGTGCAAAGCGTATGTTAGAATATAATAGGATTAAAGGAGTAGTAAATGATGGGTGGCTTCCCGTGCTCTTTGCTTAAGAGTGCCGACGTGTGAGGAAAAGGGGTGGAGAAATGCTGAGAGAGATTTATGGCCTTCGTAGCGGACGGGAGTTGCCCTGAAGCAAGACGCCTTCCAGATTCGCGATGTAAGTAACACACGAACGTCATACCATGTCAAAAAGGATGAATTGTTGGACCGTGAAAAAAAGTATCTAGGTCATAGGATCGAAGTTGTTTATTGCTGAGATAGATGGAAGGGGAGGCATGAGGAGTTCCGTTGTAGGTAATAGGGTTGTTTGAAGAATGAATTTGAATGTTTGAATGAGCTGTCATCTTCCGCCTGCCATGCATCTTTGGGTGTTTGCCATAATAAAGTGATTCGTTTTGCTGTTGACAGCACTCATCACACGAGGGTGTGGGACCATCTGTGGTGGGAAACCGACTTGAGGAGGAATGAAGGGATTCACATAATAATGTTGGATCAAGGCCTGTTTATTATTTCAGTACATATCCATTGCAACAAGGAACAACCTTCTATAAAAACGATTTTTGTTTGAAATCTTTGAAATGTCATCGTTTATCGGATTCAATAATAGTAAATATTATGCAGGGCTGGTAGCAGGTCACTTTTTAGTGACTTGGTCACTATTTTGAGCCTAGTCACTAAAAAGTCACTATTTGCATCCAAAAGTCACTGAAGTCACTATTTTTCTGAAAATGGTAACTAAAGTCACTATTTTTGTACCGCTGATTGTGAAAAGTTAAAAAAAACACTTGTACCTATTGTACAATAGGCAATCAAGTTATGCGATCTGGTCACACTATATAATGTCGAGAAATATACACCAAAAATCTAGATGCCCTGGCAAACGCTGTCCCGCCTGAATGTCCTGGAGGACCAATTTACATTATGACATAATCTTAACTTAACTTATTCTAACTTAACTTTGTATAGCCCATAAAGTTATTGTTACGATTGTAGACCTTAAGATTTGAAGGACAGTTTGAATGACCTGAAACTAACAAGGTTACGCTAGTAACCACAAGCATTATATTATTGCGCTTATTCAACTCAAAATTAGCATCGGTAATGCGGGCTCGCATCAATTCAACAGTTGTCAAGTAATGGAGCGTTAGATTAGCTTAAGAATGTAGTGATGCATTACCAATGCAATAATGCTACTTTAGCAATGTCTTATTGTTATTGCATTAAAAAAAATATAGCATTTGTTCGATCTTAGTGGGTGAAAAGGGGCTTTAATCCAACTTCAATGATGCACTAGACGTAATGCATATGCCCGATATATGCATGCTATTACAGCCTCGTGGTTACTTAGGTATCCTATGATGTCTGTGGACGAATAATTAATTGTATATGTTTGAATATTTATCTTAGCTTTGTATAGCCCAAAAGGCTACGGTTACTACCGTATATCTTAAGTTCTGAACCCAAGGTCAGTTTTTATAAACCTGAACATCCCGAGATAATTTGATAGTGACTGGTGAGCTTACAGTAGCTTCATTGAATGTGTTTGAATGCATATCGTAACTTTTCATAGATTATAAAGCTAACTTTACGACTATAGTTCCTAAATTCTGAACTCAAGGGCAGTTTTGATGACCTAGAATATCCCAAGATATCTCATTATTTGATGACCTTTAAAAAAATTCACTTCAGTCCAAAAAGCTGTACATTTTAATCTACAATTCAAAATTTAAAATCTACAGCTGGATGTAGTTTTTATGTTTTGAATTCCAGGAAAGTTTGGATAACCTAGAACATCCGAAGATTATCTCATAATGTCTGTTGTTCTTCCAAAATATTCAATGAATATGTTTTCAATACACGTCGAAGCTTTGCAAAAACCCAGAAAGCTTTTGTTACAACTGTAGTAGGTCCTATGTTCTGATCTTATAGTTTGGATGACCTGGAACATGTCATACTGCATCATCATGTGTTTTGTATTGAAGAATATTAATTGAATATGTTTGAATATTTTTTGTAACTTTGTATTGCCTCAAATTTACTGTTATAACTGTAAACCTTAAGTTCTGAATGCCAAGACAGTTTGGATGACCTTGACCATCCCAAGATTATCTTATTATGTATTTTTAAGTTCGAAAATATTCACTGAATGCACTTTGTGTAGCCCAAAAAAACTATTGTTAACGGGTGGCAACTAAAATTTTGGAATTTCTTTCTCAAGCTGTCAAAAAAAGACAAACATAGTTGAAGAAGATCTGATTTATTCAAATAAAAGATACATTGTCCATTGTTGAAAAAAAAAATTAGTGAACATTTGAAAACGGTCCGTAATGTTCGGATGTTCCGAAGCTTCCGTTTGATGTCGGAACAGGAGCGTTGTACGGCCTCCATGTCAACTTTGCGAATGCATCTTTTGATTCTACCAATCAACTGTTTGCAATTCGTGGTCTCTCCAGTTATTTTTGTACACCAAGGAACTCAAAACCCCGAAGAAATCTTCGATTGGGCGACACTGAGGCAGATTTGTCGGGTTGTGGTTTTTGGATACAAATGGGATCGAATGGGTATTCAGGAATGATTGTGTTTTATGGCGTAATGCGATGACGCTTTATCCGGCCAAAACACGTATTGTCTATCAGCATGATGTTTTTGTAGAAACGGGATCAAAATTTTCTTCAAACATTCGTTCTGGTACACATCTTGATTGATTGCCAAACCAGAGGGCTTGAACCATGGCTTGTAGACAAAACTTTTTCGAATAATTTTTAATCAACCAACGGCATTGGGATTTCAGCGTTAAAATCTATGCATCAGTATATTCCGGGGCTCGTGTCTTCTTTCGGCACTTTATTCCGACTCTTTTCAATGTTTTGTAGATGTACTGGTGAGAACAGTTGAACTTTTTGCGGCATCCCGTTGACTCAGTGAATCCTTGTTGTTGAAAGCACGAGAAAGAGAACGAAGTCCTTTCGCGTCCATAATTTTGGCTGGTCTTCCACTACCTTGCTTGCGAGCAGTTGATGGGGATCTTAGGATATGGTAAACAGTCGAAGTCGCAACATTTTCGCTTTTCAAATGTTGTACCGTATACGTTTTGCCGAGATTTCTGTGCAGTTCGTAGAAATACTTATTGTTTCGACGGCATTTTGAGCAAAACTGAGCAAGCATAAACAAAACAGAAAATACTAGCAGAAAGAGGAGAGAAAGAGCTAACGCATACACACTCTTATTTCTCTCTGAGCTCGTTTGTTGTTGAGCATAGAGGCCTCGAAAGAATTCCAAAATTTTAATTGCCACCCGTTACTAAGGAGTGTATCGAAAATAAGCTATCCACAAATTTTCTTTCAAATTATGTTGAAAACCGATATTTTATTCATACAAAAATTGATCCTTTATTGTACGAGGTTAAACTTGAACATAATGAAGACCGGATGAAATTTAAGTTATTCTTTCACGAATTTTCGAACTTTGGATCAGAGCTCTTCATCAAGTTCCGGACAAGTGTTGCATCGCATTTTTTGGACGCTTGAGCCCAAATTTTTTTGAACTCCTGCATGTTCCCAGCTGCCTTACCAGTCTTCTTGAAGACCCTCTTCACGATTGCCCAGTAACGTTCGATGGGTCGAAGCTGAAGGCAATTTGGTGGATTGATATTTTTCTCAACGAAATCTATACCCTTTTCCGCAAGCCAATTGAGAGTGGTTTTGGCATAGTGAGCCGACGCTAAATCCAGCCAAAACAGTGTAGGTGTACTATGCTTCTTATATAAAGGCAACAATCTCTTCTGGAGACACTCAGATCGATAGATTTTCGCATTTATAGTTCCGGTAGTGTAAAAAATGGTTGACTTCAAACCACATGAACACATTGTTTGCCATACCAGTACCTTTCAACCGAATTTCTCCACTTGAATCGACCTTTCTGCATCGCTCACATCCTCCCCAATGACGGCAGTAAAGTATTGTGGACCTGGAAGGGTTTTTGAGTCCTCTCTTACATACGTCTCACTGTCCATCAAAACGCATGCATCCGGACGCTGCAAAAGACGCGAATACAATTTCCGGAAACCTTGTTGCTGCTCGCTTCTTCTGTTCTGCATTTTCTTTCAAGATTTTCTGCTTCTTGTAGGTCTTCAGGTGGTTTCGCCTCTTGATACGCTGGATCATTCCGACACTCGTTCCTGCTTTTTGGCCAAATCACGTATTGACATTGATTTGTTCTTCATGATTAGAGATACCACTTTCTGCTCCAGTTTCGGGTTGGAAAAACCGGGTTTTCTGCCTCTTCCTGGTAGCTCATCCAAAGAATAGGGTTCCCCAAACTTATTAATGATGGTTTTAACACTCGCATGATGAATTACAAACCGCTTCGCCAATTTTCGCATAGTAATACCCTTCTCACTTAGCCATGTGTACAGAACCTTAATTTTCACTTCGTTTTCAATACGCGACATTTTGAAAACGCAGAATTTGAACCGCACAAACAAGTAAAAGTTTGACTAGGGCCGGTCCAGGATTTTTCGGTTTGGAAATTTTCTTGATTTCCCTGGTTGGGATATCCTTGGTCAGCCCAAAACTATG
>JASCZW010017365.1:0-17148 GCA_034211315.2 Aedes japonicus | reverse complement strand
ATCTGGCTGCAGAACATGTGTGCGCAGAGTCGCCTGACCAAACACACTCGTGTGTTCTATAGAAATCGTAGTATTAATAACAAATTCGTTAGATATAATATATATACTGCTTACCTATAGAGTTAACTAGTATTTAAGGTAGATTTAAGAGCTTCACCACAACTTAGAATATTAAATAAATGCGCAACTAGGATAACAAATTTATCGAACTGTTCGAAGATGGATACGATGACTTCTGGCTATCCACTCACACACCCGTTCGCTAGACGTCAAAGAAGAACCGCCACGAGAGCTGTCAATCACCCGTTGAAGTTTGCGTTCCGCTGATTCCGGTGGTATCGGACCTAGTGCCCAGTGGTTTTAACACATCCCCGGCCCGTAAACCTTGTCGAGAACCTGCTTCTTGGCCAGATTTACCTGAAGACCTTACCTCGATAACTGCAAGTTTGACCACTGGCCGCCGATACAGCCCGCTGGCAGTGCGCACGACTGCTTGCCTGATACGTCCATCCTTGCCTGCGATGACTTGGTCAACTTGTCCACGAACCCAGCCGTTGCGATGCTGGTTATCCGTTATGAACACTAAGTCGCCGACCTTCAGTGGTTTCGGGTCCTCCAGCCATTTGGTGTTCACGTTCAGCGACGGCACGTATTCCCTAAGCCACCGTTTCCACAGCTCGTCCGCAATGTATTGTGACCTTTTGTAAGTGCTCCGAAGCGCCTCTGCGTGTCCCGTTGGAGCAAGGCACGGCTCTTTCAGATCAGTAGCACACCCACGCAGGAAGTGATTAGGTGTAAGTGCTTCAGCGTCCGACGAATCCTGCGGTACATAGATTAATGGTCTGCAGTTGATGATCTCTTCGGCCTCGGCGATAACGGACAACAGGATCTCGTCGTTCATTCTATGACCCGTGTTCAGAGTCACCATGGTTGTCTTGACACTTCGCACCATGCGCTCCCATATGCCTCCCATGTGGGAGCCGATGGCGGGTTGAAGCACCAACGTGTCTTCGCATTGGTAAAGACGTTAGCACACGATGTCCCTATCTGACGAATCTGCTCCTGGAGTTCCTTGTTGGCTGCCTTCAGGTTGGTGCCATTATCGGAGAAAATGACAATTGGTGGGCCCCTACGCAGGACAAATCTACGGATGGCCATGATGCACGAGTCAGCGTTCAGCTTGTAGGCTACTTCTAAGTGCACTGCTCGGACAGTCAGGCACGTAAAAGTACGACCCACCTCTTTTCGACGTGTCGGCCAACGGTGACCTCCACTGGCCCGAAATAGTCGATACCTACGTAACTGAATGGCTTGAGGAAAGGTGTGACACGCTCCACTGGAAGCGGTGCCATAGCTGGTGCTCGCGATCGACTCTTGTTGACTTTGCACCATTGGCAGTTTTTCATGATCCGCTTCACACCGGCTCGTAGCTTGGGAATATAGAAGCGCTGCCTGACTTCGTTGAAGACCGTCTCCCTGTTGGCGTGACCGTAGCGACGATGATAATGAGCCAGCATTAATTCCGTGATCCCGTGATCCCTTGGAAGAATGATCGGAAATCTTGTGTCGTACGGAATGAATTCAGCGAGTTTCGTTCTGCCATCCATCCTTAACACGTTGCAGTCGTCCAGAAACGGTTTGCAGTGGTAGATCGCACTGTTTCTCTCGATCGGAATCCAATTCTCCGAAGGCAGCTTCTGGTTCTTCACGATTATCGCCATTTCACACGCGAACGACTCTTGCTGTGCCATCTTCCATAGGATGATTTCAGCCTGCTCAAATTCTTCCTGCTTCAGTGGTACACTGGAACCATCCACAGATCGGACCACCAGTTTTCGAACTCCTTCCGGTGCATCTGGAACAATTTCGATGGGCATTCCAGCTACTCTACGTCGGCAGTTTGAGATAAATCGGTAGACGCAACAGATCGTACGCAGAAGAATATTCCACCGAGAAAACCGACTTACATTGATTATCGGGTTCTCACCACCGGACGTGTGAAGCATGTGACATGCCCGAAGCTCTTCTATTGAATTTGGTATCAAGCGTTTCTGAAGTGGCCACATCTCTTCCGGTAGTTGAAGGAACTCAGGTCCAGTAAACCAAGGTCCGTCAGAATCCAAGCAAGGCCCTTTGCCCCACTTGGTAAGCATATCAGCAACGTTTGTCTTCGATGGCACCCAGCGCCATTCGTCGATTTTCGTCTCCTGGAGGATTTCGCCGATTCTGAAGGCAACGAACGGTTTGTATTTTCGCTGGTCCGACCGAATCCATGAGAGAACATTCTGCGAATCGGTCCAGAGTATACGCTTCGTGACCTTCAACTCGTGATTGCTTTCGACCGAATTCAGCAACCTTGCTCCTAGTACTGCAGCGGATAACTCCATACGAGGGATAGACAACTGCTTCAGCGGGGCCACCTTCGTTCTTGCCATCACCAATGAGCACCGTGGGCCATCGTCGGTAACAATCCTGAAGAAAGCCACTGCTCCATACGCTTGTTCGCTGGCGTCAACGAAAATATGCAGTTGCAGCGCATCGTACGCTTCAGGTCGGGCCCTAGAAGATAACAGCGCGGGATTCTCACGTCTTCGATTAGGGGCAGCTTCGTTCTCCATTGGGACCATCTTGCGTATGATTCGTCATCAACGTGTTGGTCCCATTCGCAACCGGTGCGCCACAGAGACTGCACTAGAATCTTGCCATGGACGGTAATCGGTTGCAGGAATCCGAGGGGGTCAAATAGGCTCATCACACAGCGGAGGGCAATCCGCTTCGTCGGTCGTTGCTCCTCGAAGAGATACGGTAACAGTTCCTTTCGTAAGTTGGTCGAGAAGGTGAAGACGTCTTCTTGCGGGCACCAGATTACACCCAGAACACGCTCAGTCGCGCTGTCGTTGTCAGGTTGCAACGGGACTCGTTCTTCTGCATGTGTTTCTCCAAGTGCGTGCATGAATGTTTCGTCGTTTGAGACCCAGCTGTGGAGCTCGAATCCGCCTTCAGAATGCACGTATCGGACCTGCTTTGCACGCTCGATGGCTTCTTCCACCGTATCTACACTGTCGAGATAATCATCGACATAGTGTCGACGAATTATGGCCTTCGCAGCATCCGGAAATCGATCTGCATGGTGGGACGCGTTCAAGTTTTTTACGAATTGGGCTGACGCAGGTGAACACGCTGCGCCAAAGGTGCCCACATCCATGACGTAAACATCGGGCTTGGATGAAGTGTCCTTCCGGAAAAGGAATCGCAGTGCGTGCTTATCGGCTTCTCTGATACGGTACTGGTGGTACATCTCGCGTATATCCGCTTTGAATGCCACCGGTCGTTCTCGAAACTGCTGAATGGTTGCAGGTAACGACGTCAGAAGGTCCGGTCCAGAAAGCAGCATGGAATTTAGCGACGTGCCTTTCACTTGTGCTGCCGCGTCCCAAACGAGACGCACCTTGCCGGGCTTCTTCGGATGAACGACAACATTGAGGGGTAGGTACCAGATCTTTTAGGTTCGCTGTCGCCATCTCCTTGTCCGTCAACTTATGCGCGTACTGTTTGGTCTGATATTCGTCGATTTTCTGATGCACAGCCTGCTCAAGGGCAGGATTTTTCTTCAGGCGCCGCTCGAAACCGCACAATCGGTTCAGCGCCATCGGATAACTGTCGGGCAGCTCGAAATCGTCCTGCTTCCAAAGAAGGCCCGTCTCGTAACGTCCGTCAACCCGTACAGTGGTTTTCTGTAAGAGGTCTTTAGCTCGACGAATTTCCTTGGATTCCGGCAATTGATTCACGGTTATGCCAGCTTGTTCCTCAGAAAAGTATTCCCGCATCACATCGTGTAATTCCTGGTTCGTGTATTCCCGATGACAGCCTAGGAAGCCTTCGAAGCCTGAGGCGCCCCTTGGTCCGTATATTGTCCAACCCAGATGAGACCTAACTGCGATTGGTTCGTTCATGTTTCCAATCCTAGATTCCAACGGAGCCATCAAATGCACATTGTTCAAACCGATAAGAATTTTCGGTTCATCCCCTTCACGGTCAGCTGGATACAAACCTTGCAAGTGGCGATATTGACCGACGACCTCCTTGAAGTTTACACGCTGCCTCGGAAGGTACAACTTCTTCACCGTTCGAGCTTCGTTCAAGGCCAAGCGATGTCCTGTCATATTTCCCGATATTTGCAGTGACAGACACAAGGATCCCAGTTCTTGACGGACGATATTACCTGTCCACTGGAGCGTTAGAGGTTGCGGCCTTCCGCTAGCCTTCAGTTCGTCGACGAGACTCTCCTCCATAAGCGTCATAGACGAACCCTCGTCCAGGTAGGCGAGAGTTGAAACCGATCGTTCACGATGATGGAGTGTGATCGGTACAATCCTGAAAATCACCGAACGCTGCTCAGTGTGGTGTGAGTGGTGCTGTTCTGCGTTGAGAGATCCTGTTGCCCGTTGAGGTGGACCGCCAGATACTTCTCGATGTACCAACGGATGATGCTGTGCACGGCAGTTTCCAACGTTGCACGTTATTTTGAACTTACACCACCCTTCATGCTCGTTAAGGCATCGTTCGCACAATTTGTATTGCTCCTTCACCTTCAGCCGCTCAGTACCGTTCATACGACGAAACACATCACAGTTTCTGATTCGATGACCTTCCTTCTTGCAGACACAACAGGGAGGTTGGGTTCTCACTGCCGTGCTGGTTCCGCTGCTGTGCGCATGGACGAATCCTTTCTCTTCGGCCTAGGTTTGTCTCCTTTGGAAAACGACGATGCCTTCGGTTCGACGACGAGAATAACTTCGCTGGCCTCCGCTACAATGCTGGAGGTAAAATCGGCAAATGTTCGAAGAGTTACACGATCGGTTAGTCTTCGACACTGCACCCACTCTCTTTGGTTCCGGCGGGCAGCTTCTCAACCAGCTCCTGTATTAGGACCGGATTCACCAGATGGTCCTGTAAGTCCGCTGCTTCTAAATGATCGCACAATTCTTGGACCGCCATCCCGAAAGGAATAAATGTTTCAAGGCGATCGCTTCTCGGTGCGTCCGCCTTCCTGACCTTGTTTAGCAGTGCGTGGATTAGCTGCTCGGGTCTACCGTACAGCATGCGAAGGGTGCCAATCACCTGCGGCACGGAATTTGGTAAGAGCAGCCGACTGCGCACGGATTCCAAGGCTGGCCCCTTTAGGCACTCTTGGAGGCGGACGAGATTTTCAATATTGCTGAATCCACAGGCTTCCGTGGAGTTAATGTAGCTACTGTAAAATAGTGGCCATTCCTCGATCTTTCCACTAAACGTTGGCAGCTTTTTTGACAGGATCTGACGTGCGGCCCGCTGTGCCTTTGTAGGTCCCGGCCCGTCACGGAAGGCTTCTGTCGACGTGGAAGATGTTTCCTCATCAATGGGATTATTAGTCCCGATGGCACTTCGCTCTTCAGCGGGAATCGAAGGTACAGGTTGCCTGGGAATCCAAGGTGAAGGTTCTCTGGGAATCGAAGGCGCAGGTTCCCTGGAAATCCAAGGTGCAGGCTGCCTGGGAAGCCAAGATGACGGTTCTCTGGGAATTGAAGGTGCAGGCTGTTGATTGATGGGTGTGTTAGCTGGAACATAAGGAATCCGCATCGGATCCACCTGACTGGACCACGGCGGCATCTCGTTCACGTTCCCGTGGGGCGCCGTTTGCCTTCGCGCAACATTAGGATTACATTTAAGCCAGTCGAACACTCTGTCGTAGTCAGCCTGTCCGAAAGCATCCGGAAACTCTCCACCAAAGGCGCCTTCTTCGGGTCCTAACTCCTGGGCCATTAGTTCAAAGCGTTCACGCTGGAAGTTTTCCTGGAGGGTACGCTGCCTCTGTTTATATGCCTTCTCTTCCGCCAACCGCTTCTGAAGCATTTCCTTCTCCTGAGCAAGTCGTCTTTCCTGCAGCTCCTTTTCCTGCTGGTATCGTTTCTTAGCCAGTGCCTGCTCCATCTCTAGTTGCTTCTCGCGTATTAAACGATCTTCTTCCAGCTGCTGCTCCTTCATCCTCATTTCTTCTTCCATACGGCGCATCTCCAGCTCTAAACGAGACGTAGAATGCTTGCTGGTACACGACGCGATCGACTTTCCATCCTCCGCTCCCGGAGCCAGATTGCTTGCTTTAGAGTGTCCGGATACTGTTTCCTTTATCAGTGAAATAAACGCTGGGATGTCTTCCTTCCCGGGAACGACTTCCTTCTCGGTGTTGGATTGAACGAGCGGTTCCGTCGGTAGAGGTAAGGGGTTCGGTGCAGTCACGGTGACGATAGTGTTGTCGGATCTGTCCCCCTTTTTCTCCCTCTTTGCGGAGCATTTCGCGCATCGGAAATCGCGATGTTCTACACCGGGTGATTCATTCACGCAGGCGAAATGAAACCAGGCATCGCATTCATCGCAGGCAACCATCAAATTATCATCTGCACGATCACATTTGCCGCAGCTTCCCATCTCAAGCGAGGTTATAAATCTTTTGAGATTTTGTTCGGAAAGCGGTAAGAAAAACGTAGTTTTGTAGCAGATTGGTTTAATTCAGCTCAAACTATAAACGATTAATAATAATTTAGTCTAATTTTAAATAGAAATGAGGTATATAAACTTACAGATTTAGTTTTCCGTTCCTATCTGGCTGCAGAACATGTGTGCGCAGAGTCGCTTCGACCAAAACACACTCGTGTGTTCTATAGAAATCGTAGTATTAATAACAAATTCGCTAGATATAATATATATACTGCTTACCTATAGAGTTAACTAGTATTTAAGGTAGATTTAAGAGCTTCACCACAACTTAGAATATTAAATAAATGCGCAACTAGGATAACAAATTTATCGAACTGTTCGAAGATGGATACGATGACTTCTGGCTATCCACTCACACACCCGTTCGCTCGACGTCAAAGAAGAACCGCCACGAGAGCTGTCAATCACCCGTTGACGTTTGCGTTCCGCTGATTCCGGTGGTATCGGACCTAGTGCCCAGTGGTTTTAACAATTATCGTTGGTTACGCTTTCTTTGGCTTGAAATAAAACGAGGGGAAATTTTACGCGCCTGTTTAAATTTATCATTTTTCTCTGTGAATGTACCATATTCTAAAGCACCGCTTTACACTTTTAATCAGGCAATTATTTTTTCTTTCTGAACTTCTTAATATTCAGGATGTTCTGGGTCGTCAATCAGGCCTAAAACTCATATATTATTCATATTTCCCAGAAGAATTAATGTAGAAAGAAAGAATTGGCCCACGACAGTGTAAACTTTTAGGCACTCTGTGATTTTATGCAGCCGTTTTTGTGTTAAATTTAAGTCTAAGTGAATGCTCAAACAAAAGAGGAGCGGCCCGTTTGACAACAAAGTGCGTTGGTTTTATATTTACGAGTATCGATGTTTTATATGTGATGCATTTTATGAGAACAGGGAGGAGCGGGAGTGGAGGTAGGTGCGCTAACCTCGTTAGTAAGACTTCAATGTAAAAATTTGGACGAGATCACGGAGGTTGGCAAAACCTCCACGACCATTAAGGCCCAGTGTGTGGTCGAGGTAGCCACAACAGCCATACGGCTGCGAAAGAGTCCACTTGGGACCCAAGCGTCAAACATACGCCAGTTGCCACCGCACTCGGCCCTAAAAGTTGCAAAACTCAAAGTGAGGTGGTCCGTTTGCCCACTGAGTCTGCATTAGCCACCAAAGGCGTGCTTTAAGTGCCTCGAGAGCGGGCATACGGCGTGGGGATGTAAGGGTCATAAAGGAGTGACCTATAGTGAAAGTGCGGAGGAAAAGACCCAAGGCTCGGGACTGTAAGGAGCCCCCCAAATGCATTACGACCTCTAGGAAACCAAACGATAAGCACGCCACGGGAGGTCCCAAGTGCCCAGCCTGCAAGGGTAGATCAACAAGCTTAACACAGTGCGGGTAACCCGAATGAATCTTAACCACTGTGAGGCAGCTCAGCAACTGCTGTGTCAGTCGCAATAATATCCTACCCATAACGCATCCCCGCCGGTAACGGAAACTGTGTTGCGGATAGGTGCAACATGACGGTCTTATGCAGGGCATGCAAGTTCCCAGTCCAGCAGGTCGTATTCACCTCAACCGAGGGCTTCGTGGTCGCAAAATTGAAAAGAGTGCTGCTATGCGCCACCAAGATGGTCGATCGGATGACAACGGAGCTAACCAGCCGTAGCCCTTTGGTAGTAGCAGGTGAATTCATCGCCTTGGCAGCTTGAGGCTCTGGCCAGGTTTAAGTAAAGGGAAGTCGACGGTTTATGCCATTCTGTCCGTCACCAAGACGGCTGAAGTGGCAATCCAGTGCAAGAGGCGAGGAGTCCGCTGCTGTGCAGTGGTCACCATTGACGAGCGAAATGCGATCAAAAGCGCCATTTGGGTGGTTATCGCCAACTCGCTTCAACACCTTCAGGTTCCTGGGTACCTGAAGAAGATTCTGGGAACTTATTTCCAAAGTCGCGTACTAGTGTACTATACAGAGGTAGGCTAGAAACGTGATCACCGCAGGCATCCCACAAGATTCGACCCTGGGTCCGGTGCTATGGAACACGATGTACGATGAGGTTCTATGGCTTAAGTTCCCGAACGGTGTGAAGATCGTTGGGTTCGCAGATGACATCACCCTAGATTTATGGTGAATCCATCGAAGAAGTGGAGCTAACGGCCTCGCACACCATTGGCACTATGCAGAGATGGATGAGTTCCAGGAAACTGGAGCTAGCCCACTATAAGACTAAGGTCACGGTTGTTAACAACTAAAAATCGGAGCAACACGCGCAGATTTGTCCAGGTAACTGTACAATTGAATCGAAAAGGTCTTTGAGGTAGTTGGGGGTCATGATCGACAAAAAGCTGTCATTTACCAGCCACATAGACTACGCCTGCAAGAAAGCCTCTATGACTACACCGGCATTATTCCGCATAATGTCGAATAGCTCGGTGGGGCAAAGGAGTAAGCGTAAACTCCTGGCAAGTGTCACCCTGTCCATACTAAGGTCCGGCGAGCCGACAAGGATCACTGCCTTGAGTACCAAGAGCTACATGAGTAGGCTAGAGAGTGCGCACAAGCTTATGTGGTTAGTACATACCAAACGGTATCACGCGACGCGGTCTGCGTACAAGTGGTGATGATGTCAGTAGAGTGCTTCGAACAACGTGGAACAAGAAGTATTCGAAAGACCCCTAGAGCCGCATCTACGCTAAAGTGGCAAAGGGAATGGAACAACTACACCAAAGGTCGGTGGAACCACTGACTAATCCCGGAACTATCAGGGTGGGTTGGTAGGCAACACGTTGAAGTTAACTTCCACTTAACTCCACAGTCCTCCACATGCACCGAGTGCGCGGGAGTTAAGGAAGCCGTGGAACACGTGTTCTTCGAATGTCCTCGATTCAACGGCGTGAGATTCGGCATGATAGCCGTGAGCAGTCACGACACGACTCCGGATAATTTGGTCCAGAGGATGTGCCAAGACCAGGACATCTGGGACACGGTATGCGTAGCAGCCCCTCAGATTGTCCTCGATCTCCAACAGAAATGGCGAAACGATCAACGGCATGTCGCAAGGACCACCTTACTACTGCAGCTCCAAGTAATTAGACATAGTGGGTGCTTAGCAAGCACAATAGCCCCCTCCCCAATAGAAAGGTGGTTCTAGGGACGGTCCAGGGCTCAAGGCACGAGTGAGTTCTAGTAGGTCGAGGAGTTGGTACCCTCATTCCCACACCTTGAGTTCATCAGGAGTCTGGTTGCAGATTTTCCCGTTCCGAACCCGTCTAAAAGAAAAAAAAAAAAACGACTTGAATTTGCCGGTGCCAACATGCGTAGAGATTGAAGTAAAGTGTGTAATCATGTTGATTCGTGATTGACATTTTTTTTAAAGTAATTAAATGATTAAGGTTATCTTCTCTGATGAGAAGAAATTTAATCTCGATGGACCAGATGAGATCATTTCTTACTGGAGAGATTCACGGATAGAGCCACGTTACTTTTCATCTCGCAACTTTGGAGGGGTCAGTTTGATGGTTTGGGGGCATTTTTTTCAAAACGAAGTGGTCAACAAGAATGAACAGTACATCGAGATGCTTCAAACCCATTTGCTACCATTCCAAGGTAACGCATCAGTTCATTGAAGCCGAGCGACCATGACGTGGTTATCTGAACAGGCCAGCTTGTTCTCCAGATCAGAATGCGATCGAAAACTTTTGGGGATTGATGGTACGTACAGTGTATGCAGACATCAAGCAGCACGGGAATGTTCAAGAGCTCAAAGGAGCACTCTCATTAGCATGGAACAAGATACAAGTATCTTTATGTCGCCGCTTGGTTGAAAGTGTGCCGAACAGGTTTTTTGAACTGATTGAGAACAAAGGAGATCTTACACATTAACTACAATAAATGCAAAAGCGATGTAAGCTTTTTGTAAAAATAAATAATTATATGTCTGGTTCTATAGTAATGAAACCCAGCTTTTTTGTTCACGTTATTGAGTTACTTACGCGAACATTACAAAATATAAAAACATTCTTATAAACATAGATAAAGGCCATATCCAATCCTTTGCACTTAATTTCCAATATGTATTCTCTTTTATTACTCGAAAACCTCAATAAAATGACTGGTTCTATAATTATGACACGGAAGGTAAAGTTTCCAAAAAGAAAACAAAATCTTCCAAAAGTTGCTAAGCTCTATGATTCCTTTCATCTTTTAGCTATGGAATTACTAAGTTATCAGATTCTACTCACTCTGAGCCATGAATTCGGTGCCAACGACTGATTATAAAAGATAGACGTGAGAGGATCGAGCTCAACGTGTAATTTCTCAATAATAAAATGCAATTTGACAAGAGGTGAACCGTTTGATGAGTTTAAAATATATGTTGTGATGTTGAAGGAGATGTTCGCTCATCACCATGAGGCACCAAGAGTGAACAACAATGTTTTTGGCTAGAATTGAAAGATATGAAGAGAAAGTTTTTGATAGTTCTCGCTAGTTGCGGCAGGCTCGAAACAGCAGATGTTCTAGGAAAATTGAGCAAAGGGCATGTGTCAGTGGTACTCAGACCAACGACATTTTGCCTAACATCCCACTGCGGGGTAGGTTAAGCACGGATTAAGTCCGCCACTTCAACAGGCGGACTTAGTCCGTGCTTTAACCTACCCCGCAGTGGGATGTCAGGCAAAAATGTCGTTGATTCAGTACCACTGTACACATGCCCTCTTCGCTCAATTTTCCTAAAACATCTGCTATGTTTCCGAGCCTGCCGTACACTAGCGGAACTATCAAAACTTCTCTTCATACTTTCAATTCTAGCCAAAACATTGTTGTTCACTCTTGGTGCCTCGTGATGATGAGCGAACATCCGCTTCAACATCATAATCGTTACTCCTCGCACGGAGAATATATAAAATAACAATTAATGTACATATATATGTTGTGTTTTTTGAACATTTATTTTACTGACAAGCAATCGTTGTCATCCTGTATTTTTTTTAAATTTCATTCGAGCTGGTTACGGAGTTACGGAGATATACGCTTCATTTAAATACCTTTCTGTTTCTTCAGAAACGTCAATTAAGGGGTTGGTCCCATGGAGTGAACGGTGAACAAATCGGTGAGGAAGCTAATTACACAGAAGACCGAACAATGAAGTTCATTCTGATGCTGAATGCTCAGTTCTCAAAACAAAAAGATCCACAATTCTATAAATATCCCATTTTGAGAGTAGATTCTATAAAAGTAGACTAAATTAAGGACTTGCAAAAAGGCTCTTATTCTCGACTGACATGCAGAATTGCAGCTTGTTTTGGTGAGAAACCCATTCTTATTTTCCAAATCTTGCACATTCGTTAAGGAGTGTATCGAAAAGTAGTTATAAACTTCCAAATAATAAAATAGGCATGAAAACATGGTTAAAATTAACATACTATTTCAGTTTATTATAGCTTAACATGTTTACAAAAGATCCAAACGGAAAAACTAGTCATCATGTTCATTTCTGTAGAATGCCCGTACCTTTGGTTTGACACCTGCCATCAAATTCTGCACAGTGACCTTTGTGCACTTCCTGGATGCCGCTGCCCAATTTTTCTTAAAATCGGTCATGTTTTGGGACACTGTACCATCCTTCTTAAATATACGCTTGACTTTTGCCCAATAGCGTTCGATCGGTCGCAACTGGGGACAGTTTGGTGGGTTGATGTCTTTTTCTACGAACTTGATGTTATTCTCCGTCAGCCACTGTAGAGTGGATTTGGCGTAATGTGCCGATGCCAAATCTGGCCAGAAGAGAGGAGGGGACTGGTGCTTTCTATACAATGGTAGCAACCTGTTCTTCAAACATTCCTTTTGATAAATCTCAGCATTTATAGTTCCTTTTGTATAGAAAATTGAAGAACGCAAGCCACATGTGCAAATAGCTTGCCAAATGAGCACCTTCTGACCGAATTTCTCCATCGCTAACAGTCGTATCTGCGGTTGGCACACGTTCCCCAACAGATTTAGTATAAAACTGCGGCCCCGGTAGCGTTCTTGAATCTTCTTTAACGTATGTTTCGTCATCCATCAAAATGCACTGGTCGACATTGTCCAAAATGCAGCTGTACAGCTTTCGAGCCCTGGTTTTGGCACGAGACTTTTGTTCCGGAGTTTGTTTGGGCACTTTCTGCTTTTGTACGTCTTCAAGTCATTCCTGCGCTTGATTCGTTGAATCATTCCGATGCTGGTCCTGAACTTCTTGGCTAGATCGCGAGTAGAGGCAGATTTGTTCCGTTGAATATAATCCACAACTTTTGGTCCAAATCAGGGTTGCTGGAGCCGGGTTTCCGGCCACTTCGAGGTAAATCTTGAGGGAGCACTCCTTACCAAACTTTTCGATGATGCGTTTTACACTTGCCGGGTGAACATTTACTCTTTTCGCAATCTGGCTGTAAGTAACACCCTTTTCGGTGCACCAAGTGTGCAGAATTTTCTTTTAGTCTCAAATTCAATTCGCGACATTTTGAATACAACTTTATCAACGGAAATGAATGAACCGAATAATCATTCTTGACATGTAAACAAAGCAAATGGCGCTTACACGCTAAAAATATATACAGTAGTTTATGCGTAATAACGCATCGAATGTTTATAACTACTTTTCGATACACTCCTTAATGGTGTATATTCACTTTACTATATTTCATTAGATTTTAATTAATCCTTTCACAAATTCAATCACTGGCTGAGGTTGAGTACTCAAACAAAGAAGCGACCTGCTTTCACAATGACATATTTGCGTAGCAAACACCAACATCCTTTTATTCATTTTCTTAACCTCTTTTATCTTTCAGACTTGCCTCCCTCCGGCACCTGTTG
Source organism: Aedes japonicus (assembly GCA_034211315.2). Classification (NCBI taxonomy): domain Eukaryota; kingdom Metazoa; phylum Arthropoda; class Insecta; order Diptera; family Culicidae; genus Aedes; species Aedes japonicus. Next base: position 3,772 of record JASCZW010017365.1, on the reverse strand, counting down.
CTTGTCAATAAATCCCACCTATTGAGAAGGCAATATTAGTAGAGTACTGGTATGGAACAATGCTGTCACTCCTTGCCTGGGCATATATTCGCCAGTACGCCTCACATCACGACTATCATCACCCCCTCCTCGAGCAACATTCCAGTAGACCTTTGGAGCAGCAGGACTTTCTCGGTATTCTTGAGCACTTTGGCACTCGCCATGCCACTACCGGGAAGTCAACCAATATCATCAATATCAGTATGACGACGCCTCCGCTGTCGGAGGTCGGAGAGTGGTGACCTCGTTGCATCGTATCCCACTGAGTGTTTGGCAAGGTGAAGAACGGACTGTGAACGTTGGTAAGATTGGGGTCGTAAATCCTAATCACTGCTGTACGAACGAGAGTCGTTCTTCTATTATGCGATTTAGTGATAATAGTAGCAATTTGTTGGTATCCGAACGAAGTGCCATCGTGTCGAGGTGGTGAGAGCAGTACTTCCGGTGGCCACTTGTCTCCTCGTCCAGCAGGTCCACGGTGGTGAGACGGACATAAACGACAGTGTCGTGGGAGTTGTTGGACGTCCTTCCGGTGTCGGCGGGGCAGAAGATGTGTTTAGTATGAACATCACTCCGGCACTTTCTCAGGTGAGACGGGTCCACTAGCTAAATGTACACCTTTATTGAGCTGTAAAATTTTACAGGTTTTATTAGCGCCAACATCGGCGAGCGGTCCCGGAGTTGTTATATCGGCCACCAAAGTCGGCACTGCCAACGACAACGTGACGAGTGAGGAGATAAATTCTTTTTATTTTTATGAGGTAAGTTTACCTTTACATTACACCGCAAGTCGGATCACTCAAAGAGCAAATTCCCCTCGGTTGATGCGGCACTCGTTGGACCATTTCGATATCACAACAGATGGTGTAAAATCAGTTCTCAGTTCAGGTCCAATTGAAACAAGTGCACTTTAATCCGAGTGAAGTATCTTGTTATGTTTTAATTAAGCGTGTAATCAATGCACGATGGTCACTTTTTCAAAGAGTATATGAGGTTGATGTCAAGAGCTGTGGTTTTTCTTTTAATAAATTGGAAATTGTCAATCGGGTTATATTTATGGACCTGATAATTGCTTGTAGTCACTTTATTAATTTGGAGATATAAATCTCAATATCCAAGCAGGAGATCAGAAATGGTTCAAAATGATTATCAATACGTGAGCGCAATGGTATTTAAGAGGCCGATAGAGTTTAGGCTATGTTTGTGCACTGAAAAACCGAAAAAGTGGTGGAAGGTGGCAAAAATTCAATGCAGTGCCGTTATCACCTAAGGGATCTTCCTGAAACTATTATCCAGTTTTGGTTTGATTGTTTTTTCAGATCTCATACTTCAGTTCATACGCGCAAAATTAATTAGAGTTTAATTACAATACATCTTCTCCGAAGAAAAGAATTCCATATAGGCTGTGTGAAATCTTATGGCCTTTCAGCGACATTGATAAAACTGACTATCTCCCTATCACACGAAAAGCGCACCATCACACAGTGATCTAAACAGTATTTTTCACAAAAAAATAACTCCTAAGGGTTCCGTTTCCGAATCATGGTGGCTTCTACAAATCTGTATATAAGCAAGTTGTCAATCTGGTGGTGATAAGTTTGTAGCTCCTAACTTTACAGCTAAGGGCGCCGCTGTTACAAACTTTAGAACGAAACAGTAGAAGAGGTGACGTCAAGGACAAGTTTGTAGGTAATATGATTTCAAGGAGTTTTGCTCATGATACCCATTTTTCTAGCTCTTCAATAGACCATGCTAGAGCTATTTGTCTGCTTTAAATGAGGGTGTCTCTAAAAATTGTTTTTTATAACTGTTTTTGTTTCTTATTTTGAGTAAAAGTAATCTTCAAACAAAAATATAGAAAACGTTATAGTGCACATTTTTGCTTTAAAATATTTTTTAATCCAACTTATCATTTAAAAGTTACGGGTTATTTTACTAAAAAGCATGCGTTTTTTCTTTCGACCTTATGAATATTTAGGCGACAATTGGTCGAAAATCATCATATTCTTGTTTTAATGGGTATCAGAAACAATTTTCTGTATAAATGAGCCAGGTACTCAGGGCACATGAGCGGGACTAAAATCCTAAAATCGAACATGTTTTTCGTTAAAATTTCCCGAACACAGTTAAATTATTATAAAATCTTATGTATTTATCACCCTTATGCTGAACTGGCCAGCTTGTCGTTGTGCAAGAGCTCATGTAGAAATTTGCCAGTTTCATTGTGGAAATATAACATCAAGTAGTATTTCCACCTGCTACAGAGCATCGTGTGACTGAAGTTCACATTGAGAATTTTACTATTCACATTAGGTTCGTAGTTGTAGCGCGCTTTTTGATCATCCTTGCCTTAGATCTATCCTAATTACATGGAAGGACATTACGAGCAAAAATACATTTTTTATTATTTTTTGTTGTTCTGATATGATAGTATATTATTACAATAAATTGGTTTCAGGTTATCGAACTTTGGGATGTACTGTCTTTTGCATGCTGTATTTCAGGTCTTCAATTCATCAGGTATTGTAAAATAATTAAAAATTCTATAATTCTCTTTACTTCTCATTACTGTCATACATTATCTAATTTTCTGGTTCACAATGGATGCACAAGTATGTCAACAATTACAACAAAACAGGAGTCGGTCACATTATGTAATTTTTATGTCATATTATAATATCCCTTCACTACATATATTATTTTATATGACATCGTCTCATTAATTACCATTACCATTCATCTTCATCGTCGTCATTACTATTTTTATCATTACTTGTGTCTTCGTGATTTATATATTAACATAAAAAAATCATTTAATTTTCCACCTCATTGGTCATAATAACCTTAAATTATACCTGTCTTATTGGTCCAATTATCAATTTGTTCCTATCTTCTCATCTCATGATTTAGAAGTATCTAGTGCCTTCCAACACAAGAAGCTACAACGGAATCTGTCATTTGCCTTTGCCCTTATTACTGAATGTATTTTTCAATTCCGGTTCGAAAATGGACATTTTATCAAATCTTAACTGATTTGATTCATGCAGCGCTGTGTGCCGTTCGGCTAGTGTCTTATTTGACTGTTCAATATTTGTCATTACTTTATCATAACTTATAATATCATTATATTTGATAATATTGTTTGATCGATTTTACTTTATAGATGATTACTTATTGTTTTTTTTTAATGTCCATTTGTCTTTAACTCCCTTTCAATTAAATCTTCCTGTTTACCTAACTCAGGAGCAATAACTGGAATGCTTTTATAAAATCAGCATCAAGCCATGCAAATAGTGACTATGGCAACAGTAAAATAAAATGTTTAAATATTTGATTTTAAAATTTCTATAGACTTAACAAAGTTTACCTCAAATCAATATTTTGATAAAATGCTACTATCGCTGGAAAACGAACGAAAACGTGCTTAACTGCGAACCACTAATTACTTTAACACTTCACAATATATCTTGCATTTAGGTATCAACCGAATGAAGCTCATAAAATAGAATACGAGTGCTTGTAGTATTTTTTGTTACATAAATAAGGCTCAGTACCGCAAAAAATGCACCATTTTTTATCCGTGTGTTAACTTTTTTGTCCGTCCGTAAAAACGGATGGACAACTGAGTATACCTAGTTTAGAGTGAATTGTTTACATGTGCAAAATTTCAACAATCGGTTCAGTGGTTATTGAGATGTCATCGAAAACAAGAAGAAAAATCGCAAGAGAATTT
>JASCZW010017364.1:0-17145 GCA_034211315.2 Aedes japonicus | reverse complement strand
ATCGCTTACCTCGATGCTCAATAATTTGCCGATGAAGTATCATCAGTTGGCCTCGGTGGAGAGTTGAAATCGACTGGTGTCGACGACATGTATTCGAAGACCTCTCGCCGCATCCAGCGATGGTAGTTCCGCGTGGTGATCGATGCCTGTTGACCGAGGCCAACTTCCGGATAGTGGCTGACTGTTCAGCACCTACTCGGCTGGGCGATGTTGTTCCCGCCTTTAGTGAGGACGATGGCGATTGTCGAATGGAAACGGATCTGCTCAACCGTGACGGTATCCGGGCCAGGACGAATATGACTCTTCTTGCTGAATTATTCCATTCGGTTGCGCCGGATATTCCCCGGCATTATGTCGCATTTGAAGTTGCCGGCGATGATACTGTGGTTGTCTGCGAGTTAGTTTTCATACGGTCGTTTTAAAGCAGCACCGTTATTGTTGCACGCATTGGCAGGTACTTTTGTTGTTCTGCGACGATCGCAGCTTCTCCTCCATTGAAGCCGCTGATCAAGTCGCACAATCGGTATCCTGGGATGCAAACGCCTTTGATTTCGGCAGAATGTGTCTGTTGACGATGGCAGAAATATCTGACCAGTCTTCCTGTTAAGAAGTCACCGATTCAAATTGTTTTTCGAGATGGAACAAGCAGCTTTCAGTGAGATGCTGATAGTGCCCATACGGTCCATACTTCATATAAACTTTATCATGCAGATTTAGCGGCACGAGCTGTTCTTCCTTCGAGCGGCAGGAACATGGTGGCGGTAGAATTCTTGAACAAACTCGACCATTGTCGAGATGTAGAGCTGTCCATCGACGGATGGTGCGTGAGGGTATTACCAACTTTGTTGGGGCACCTTTAATCCATCGAGGCGCAATCCAGTATTGATGCGCTCCGGCTTTTACTTTCACGGGGTTTCATGTGGCGTTGCCGGGTCCATGTCAAACGCTAGACACTTGCCGCACTGTATGTCGTCATGCAGCAGGGCGGTATCGGTCATTCGATGATTATGTTGAAGATAGCTGTGTTTTCTTCGATGAACCAGATAAAATTGCGGTCGATGGTTTTCCTTGTTGCTGGCGCCTGATAGCGGAGCACGCCACAGGTTTTCAATGCCACTGCTTGCAGTTCTGCGAAAATTGATTCAGGTGTACTCTGGGGAGCCACGCAAATTACCTTCATCAGCGGCACCGGTACGCCTTATCTAATCTAATCTGGCGTCACACTAGCGCAATAATTCTTGAAAGCATCTGGAAAATGGTGGTTTCTTGAATACATCATTTTTCTTGTCATCAGCCAGGCCAACTGCGTAGTATGTGCCGCAGACAGGATTAAAGACTAGAGCGATTCGAAACATCTAAGAATGGCTCTGCGAAAGTGATACGGTCAAAATTTGGTCAAGGGAAAACGCGTGTAAATCGGTGAAATCGTTTATTTAAAAAATCAAATTAAATTTCTTTTTCAAGTTCAATTAGTATAAAATTCAGGAAAAATATTCAGTTAGGCTTCCGCTTTTCCAAATCCAATTGCCGGGCCTTACGCTTGACCCCTGCCATCAGATTTTGTACAGCCACCTTGTCCACCTTCTTCGCCGCAGAAAGCCAGTTTGCCTTGAACTGCTGCTCGTCCTTAGCAGTTTTTTGGTCTTCTTTAGGTTCCGCTTGACAATAGCCCAGTATTTCTCAATTGGGCGGAGCTCTGGCGTGTTGGGAGGGTTCTTGTCGCTTAGGAACCACCTGCACGTTGTTGGCGGCGTACCACTCCATGGCCTTTTACCGTAATGGCAAGATGCCAAATCCGGCCAAAACAGTACGGAACAACCGTGTTTCTTCAGGAAAGGCAGCAGACGTTTATTCAAACACTCTTTCACGTAAATTTCTTGGTTGACAGTCCCGGAAGCTATGAAAATGCTGCTTTTCAAGCCACAGGTACAGATGGCTTGCCAAACCAGATATTTCTTTGCGAACTTTGACAGTTTCGTGTGCTTGAAAATATCTGCTACCTTTCCCCTTCCTTTTGCCGTATAAAACTCCTGTCCCGGAAGCTGCTTGTAGTCGGCTTTGACGTAGGTTTCGTCGTCCATTACCACGCAGTCAAACTTCGTCAGCATCGTCGTGTACAGCCTCCGGGATCGCGCTTTGGCCGTCGTATTTTGTTTATCATCGCGATTTGGAGTCACTACCTTCTTGTAAGTCGATAGTCCGGCTCGTTTTTGGCTCGATGCACGGTTGTAGACGATACACCCAGCTTATTTGCGGCATCTCGGAGAATAGGTTAGGGTTTCGCTTGAAACTACCGGCAACTCTCTTTGTCGTCTCAGCGGCTTCCGGTTTTCGATTTCCCCCGATCCAGACTTCCTGGCTGTCGACAAACGTTCCCAAACACTTTAATTACATTTGTAACAGTTGATTTGGCAACTTTTAGCGATTTTGCCAACTTTGCGTGCGAGTAGCTCGGATTTTCGCGATGCGCGAAGCAAAATTTTGATACGCTGCTCTTCTTGCTTGGACGGCATTTTGACAACTGAAGAGTGAATTCCAAAATCGAAATAGGAGCAACATTCTACACACACACCTTCAAAATGAGGGGTGTTCAGGTTTTCAGATGCAAAATTGGAAGAAATACGTCAAGTTGATATTGACCAAATTTCGACCGTATCGCCCTTTACTCTGTGGATTGAGGAAGCGAAGAAAGCGTGGACCTCCGTACCAAACGCTTCCCATGTAGAGTTAAATGGTGTGATGATTTGTACTTTATCGTTGGGAGCATAGATGCTAGAAAGATTGGTTTATGCTCCTTTTTGCCTTTGGGTGAACTTTTGGCACTCGATCCAACAGAAGCCAGGCAAGAATTGCCAAGGTTATCGCGTACCATCTCGCTAAAGGTGGACTAAAACTTACGACGATGGATAAATGCGAAGCAGAAAAAGCTTTGAAAAAGTTCCAATATTTTTGATGTAGTTTAGTATAAAAGTATATATGACCTAATAGGTAAAATTTATAAAACTATTTTTATTTTAATATATAAATCTAGGAAACACAAGTAACGATAAAATGGTAAAGATGAGTAGATGAAGATGAATTGCAAACATATAATGAATTAACGTATCGTCACCATAAGATACACTATGTGTAGTGAAGGGATGTTATACCAGAAATAGAAAATTACCAGTGTGTCAACTTGTACTCATTTTGTCGCAATTGTAGACAAACTTGCGCATCCATTATGAATAAAAAAAATAGACAATGTATACTAACCGCTTTAAATTTTGAGAGATGAAGAAAGACGCTGAGAATCTGGTATACATCATGCAAAGAGACAGTACATCAACAAAATTCCTCGATAACCTGTCCAGCAATTTATATGCGTAATATGCGGCATTGTCCACGATGAAATTGCCACACTATGAAATTGCTCTAACTTTTTAACCGTTGGGTAGAATTTAATGAAAATTTGGGTGGATTTAGTTCATGTGCATTATTTACATCCTGCAAGTTTTAAAGTCCTGTGATCAAAACTCGCGGAAATGGAGTCGAAGAGAACAGCTCGTGCGTGATAAAAATCTTGCGCATTCATCACGAGAACAAGGATCTCTCGCATCGTTCCATCGCTAAAACGTTGGGAATCGCGAATTCCACGGTGTCGCGAGTGATTAAGCCGGTTCGAGGAACGGTTGACCACCGATCGGAAGCCCAGAAGTGAAGGAAAAAGTATTCCGTACAACACCAAAAATCACAACCGCGTAGTTGGGGCCTTCAACCGAAATCCGAACGCCTCCGTTCGGGATGTGGCTCAGAAGCTGCACCTAAGCCAGTTTTGTCCAGAAGGCCAAAACTAAGCGCTGGGCTTCGAACGTTCAAGGTACAAAAGGCCCCTAATCGCGACGAGAAGCAGAACAAGTCCGCCAAAACCCGTGCCAGGAAGTTGTACCTCAACATGCTGACGATGAAAGTTGAATGCTGCATCATGGACGACGAAACATATGCGAAGGCCGACTTCAAAACAGATCCCCGGCAACCTGGTTTCCACGGCCAAGGATAAGTTCAGCGTTCCGGAGCATGTCCGCACTCGAGAAGATGTCCAAATTTGCGAAGAAATTCCTGGTTTGGCAAGCCATCTGCACGTGCGGGAAGCGGAGTGCACCTTTCGTGACCCAGGACGCGATGAACGGACAGGTGTACATAAAAGAGTGCACTCCAGAAGCGGCTGCTTCCTCTCTCTGAAGGCCCACAACGTCCCAACAATCTTCTGGCCGGATTTGGCCTCATGCCACTACTCAAGGACGTGCTGAAGTGGTATGCGGACAATAAGGTCAATTTCGTGCCGAAAATGTTCAACCCTCCCAACACTCCGGAGCTCCGCCCCATCGAGAAGTACTGGGCGATTATGAAGCAGCACCTTCTTAAACGACCTAAGGTAGTGAAGACAGTCGAGGAACTGAAGAAAGTATGGGTTTACATGCAAAAACGGTTGATTCACAGGTTGTGCAGAATCTTATGGCCGGGGTTAAGGCCAAGGTGCGGCATTTGCGTATGGACTGTAAATAAAATACGAGTAAAATGGTAAAATGAAGTTTAATAGTTATTTCTCAATTCCTGAAAATTTGAGTGCAATCGGATGAAAACTCGAATTTTGCGAATGGCATTGTTATGTGTGGCAATTTCATCGTGGACACCCTTTACCATCTATATCATAACAAAAAATATACAAAAACTGTATTTTCCTCTAGTTCCCATAAGTCCTCTATTTCCCAAGTTATTAGGATGGATCTAAGGCAAGGATGATCCCTAAGCGCGCTGCAACTACGAACCTAATGTGACGTTTAGATCAAGGTAACTCTAATATCTTAGGTATTACGGTATTGTATTACGCACATGACAGTTGTTGATTACATTTTTGACTAGGAGGAAGAATTATATTAATGTAAACGGTATGGGCTATATGTTTTGTTTACATACATTAGAACGTGCGACATCTTTCCCTAAAATACTGGTAAATTAATCTGCAGCATGACGCTTCATATCCCAATGGCATATAACACAGACCTGGCAGTGTGAAACTAATTATCTCCTTTACTCGTTTGGTTTGACATCACAGGCACTGTTGCATAGGTGGAAAGGAGACAACTTCAGTATGCCAAACCTGGTTTTACTTGATATGGATCGTATTAGCATGCGTGTACAACATGGCTGAAATTCTCATATACATTATTGAAACCACCTGAGATATTAGAGTCACCTTGAGTGTATTCACGAGATATAAAGGTTTTCTCGATAAGAGAGGAGGGCTTGTTTTGATTGCTATTTATAGAGAAAATTTTCGTAAGTAACAATTTACACAAAAACGATGTTTTTTCATGGAATAGCTTGGGTACTGCTAAATATGAATAATACACAACATAATATGAATAACAGCGAACATCTGCTATATATTATTTAACAAAATTGGCTTAAGTCACAGACTACTCAATAACGAACTTTTGTCGCATTCGTCGCTTTGTCAGTTTGATTTAAGTGATTTTCTACACGGAAGAATCAAAGTATCTAAAATTGAGTATTTTTAAACTTTAAATAAAGTAACTGCTGTTGAACTGGAGAGATGCGTAAATTTGAATCTACTCAAATTTTTTGCTTTTTTGCTCAAAATTGCTCGGAAGCGTTAGTTCTTCATTGACAACTCATTTTTTCGTAAATTCACCACCTCTTTCCCATGCATCAATTCGTAATTCCTATAACCTCGAGACGGCCGCTGAGTAGTCGGTTCTCAGTTCCCTAACTTTAGTTTTAAGATAAATGATGTATAAATATGAAACATTTGGCTCTGTTAAATTGATTCGATTGAGCCGCAATACAAATGAAATGATTAAATAATGAAAAAACCCTCACATTTGAGCAAAAATGGAGTAGTTCACTTAGCATACTTTATATATTCGAATTATATCAGATTCGTCATGCCAAAAACAATATATATGTTACGTTACTAAACTAGTCGTTATTGTTAAAAATCGCGATATAAGAAATACACAAAATCTATAAAATAATCAAGAAAATCTATGTTTTTATTCTATGATCACGAAAAAGGCACTTTATTTTAGGTGGTTTTATAACATTTGCTAACTAACCGTGCGGGAAAGTGCTTTTTTTTTGGTTTTTACCAGTATTATTGCATTGGGTTCAATTTACCCACCATAAACATTGGGTACAGTTACTCAAATTTTAGCACTATGGCATATAACGGGTGGCAACTAAAATTTGGAATTTCTTTCTCAAGCTGTCAAAAAAGACAAACATAGTTGAAGAAGATCTGATTTATTAAAATAAAAGATACATTGTCCATTGTTGAAAAAAAATTAGTAGACATTTGAAATCGGTCCGTAATCTGATGTTCAGGCGAAGCCTCCACGTCAACTTTGCGAATGCATCTCTTGATTCTACCAATCAACTGTTTGCAATTCGTGGTTCTCCAGTTATTTTTGTATACCAAGGAACTCAAAACCCCGAAGAAATCTTCGATTGGGCGACACTGAGGCAGATTTGTCGAGTTGTGGTTTTTGGGTACAAATGGGATCGAATGGGTATTCAGGAACGATTGTGTTTTTATGGCGTAATGCGATGACGCTTTATCCGGCCAAAGCTACGTCATCAGCATGATGTTTTTGTAGAAACGGGATCAAAATTTTCTTCAAACATTCGTTCTGGTACACATCTTGATTGATTGCCAAACCAGAGGGCTTGAACCATGGCTTAGAAATGCCTTTCTCGGAAATGGCAATGTACAGCATCGCTTTCTGTTCAAACTTATGTTTAGAAACTTATATTTTATGTTTGGAGGTGTAGTAGAACTATCCGTTGAATAGTATCTGATCGTTTCCGGGAATCTGCGTCTTCGAAAGAGGGAAGTAGCTTTCGTCGTCCAAAACAAAACATTTTCCGGAATAATTGTTAATCAACCAACCGCATTGGGATTTCAGCGTTGAAATCTGTGCATCAGTATATTCCGGGGCTCGTGTCTTCTTTCGGCACTTTATTCCGACTCTTTTCAATGTTTTGCAGATGTACTGGTGTGGAACAGTTGAACTTTTTTGCGGCATCCCGTTGGCTCAGTGAATCCTTGTTGTTGAAGGCACGAGAAAGAGAACGAAGTCCTTTTGCGTCCATAATTTTGGCTTGTCTTCCACTACCTTGCTTGCGAGCAGTTGTTGGGGATCTTAGGATATGGTAAACAGTCGAAGTCGCAACATTTTCGCTTTTAAAATGTTGTACCGTATACGTTTTGCCGAGATTTCTGTGCAGTTCGTAGAACTGTACAACGCGCTCGCGAAATACTTCTTGTTTCGACGGCATTTTGAGCAAAACTGAGCAAGCATAAACAAAACAGAAAATACTAGCAGAAAGAGGAGAGAAAGAGCTAACGCATACACACTCTTATTTCTCTCTGAGCTCGTTTGTTGTTGAGCATAGAGGCCTCGAAAAAAATCCAAAATTTTAATTGCCACCCGTTACTCAAATTTGGCTTCCCGCACGGAACTCCAGAGTTGTGTGAAATGAACTTAATTTTGGGTACTTTGTTTCTTCCGTGTATGCTCCTCACCGGCCAATCCAGCCGATTTTGGCGTAAGCAACATGACAGGTGATTGCATGTCGAAACAGACAGAGAACATATTATTTTGCGACACGACGTAAAGGCCGAGCTACAATGGGGAGTACATAATATATATGGATTAACTGTCAAAAACTGCCGCACCGCACCGCTGCGCTCCCCATTGTAGCTCGGCCTTAACGCACCCGGCGAATGTAACGCGATAACTTTCCGAACGGCTTATAATGTGCTCGAATTAAAAGACTTCAAATTGTATTTATATGAATGAATGAATCGATTTGGGATTCAATGGCGGGAGAGAAGTCTATTTAGTTTTTTTTTTTTCAATTTTAATTAAGCTAATTAAGCTAATAATATAAATAAGGGTAATACGCACAGGTTAAAGGTGACCGATATGATAGGTATCAACTTTCATGCTTACGGATGACCCTTAAGTCATTAGTTAATGGATGAAGTTAATGGATACCCTTAAGTCATTTTTTCCTGTCTCACAAATCCCAAATTCACATCTAAAATATTGTAATCCTTACTAACTTATGAACACAAATTCAAAGATATCTAATATCAAAAGCATCACCCTAGAAGAATACGCAACAACAATCATCACATCACAAACCGACGGGGACATAAGGATTCGTCGTCTGAACAAATTAATTGCACTTTTTTTTCTTCAAAGATGCAACACGATTTAAGGCAAAATTACGCAGCAAGTAGGAAAGGTATCAGGAAAATATCTCATCAAGCCGCATAATCTCCCAGATAGAACCGTTCGGTATCCACCCTCCACATAGGAAACAATCGAATCGAGCCGACCGGTCAGAGTCCGTATCACGTTCCTCTGTACCTTCAGACAGTAGCTATAGGTTGTAGCACCGCATTAGCCGAAACTCTGGTGTTTTAAATTCCGACAGATCCTGCTTTATGACGCCTTTGGTTATGGTTTCTGGGCTTTGGAGCCAAATTGCCAAATACCTATATGTAGGCAGGCAAAGATTGGTCGGTTTAAGGTCCCGTATGAGGCATTATTCTCTAGCCTTAGTTCCTGTGCTCCGGCCGGATAGAGAGCAAGCGCTTAAGAGGATTACCCCCGGGGAACATCTGTAACCTAGTAGTGTTTTTACCATTTGGCATTGTCGTCGTCGGTGTTGTTGTAGTTGTAGATAGTCGTCGCCCAGTTGGAAGAAAAACCACCGTGAAAATAATGGCTCATTAGAGAGTGGGCAGGGAGGGGGAGGGGGTCGATTTTGTGCTACATATAATGCAACGTGGTGTGAGTGGCGTTTGGGGTATTATATTTACATTTTCTCATTATTTTTAATTGCTTTAATTTACATTTGTTGCTGCCAGTTTGGGGAAGAGTTATTGGCTGGATGGAGAAAAAAATAAGAATCCGAAGAACGTTTCTGAGATAAGATGGATACAGGTATATCATTAGGATTTCCTGCCGAGGACCAGGTGAGAGTTAATGGATTCCACCTCCGCCTTAGTCAGTGCTGTTCCAATGAGGCAATCAGAGCGCAAAATTAAACATTTAAATTGATGGCTGTTCATTACCCTGATGGAGTAACCATATCCAAATTGGCCCTCCTACGTAAAATTCAAATAGGAGCGCATCAATACGCAATCATGGCTGCCCTCCCCAAAGTGGGTGAGTGTGTACCTTGAAATGCACACCATTAAAGCTTAATTAAATTACAAAAATTGATTTGTTCAATTAAATAACTTCACGTATTTGTTTATCGATAGGTGAGGAAGAATCAATGCAGCTTGTTGCGGATTGATATGAAAAGTATCAACATTTGCTCGCAAAATTGATCACACACACACAAACAAAGAAGTTCAAATAGTAAGTTCATAGAAAATCAAAACAAATGTAAATTCAAGGTTATGTATTCCATGATACGGAATAGCATAGATTTTATTAAAATATCAGGATTTTTCGCATTTTCTCAACGATTCCAATTATAAAATGTCTCATTTAAAAGTCACAAAATTAACAAAATAAAAATCCAATAACATTTGTTGCCGCGATCTCCAGTGTTTCTGGCCACCCTGCTGGCTTGATTGATACATCTGGATCAACAATAGAAAAGGGCCCATCAACATTTGTAAACAAACACTTCTGAGCCCATTTTCTCGGAAACCGTTGGCTACACACGTAAACCTACAAAATCATCGTGTAGAGGAAACTTTCCCCTACATGATGATGGTATTGGTTTGCGTGTGTGGCCTATGCTTTGCGAGGAAATAGGCTCAGAAGTGTTTGTTTACAAATGTTGATAGGCCCTTTTCTATTGTTGATCCAGACATGTCGTAACAATCCTGCGTAAGAAGTGACAGTAGAAAATGACAAATGAAATGGTAGATAGAAGTAAAAGTATATTTAGGGAAGAAGTAGACATAAACGAAGAAATCTGGAAAGAAAGGAACGTGTGGTTAATAGCTTAAATTATACTTACTGCTAAATTTGCTGCAATCTCATTCTCTGCTCGACGTTTAAGCAGTAAAGTTCGTTTTCGATCTTTGTTTGGACCTCACCATTGGTAATCCAACAAAGCTATCGTTGTGTGGATGGTTTTCGTTTCTCGTGCTAATCGGTAGTGTAGTGTTTAGATTTCTTTTCGCGCGTCGTGATTTTGAGCCCTCCTCGTCGAAGAGACGCTTGGCCAATGAGCTGCAGAAGTTGGTCAAAAACCCAGCCACAAGCAAGTGCCTCCGCTTCATGCCACCGTACCACGTCAGCTGTTACCTACAACCAACAAGCTAGCGGTTCAAAGCAACCGCGAAATGATGATGTCAACCCCGGGTCAGGAAGCAGATATTAAAGCTGCAAGACGGTTCCTGGAATCAAAGCAGCTCGGGTATTACACTCACGACATCCCCGGAAGCAAGCCACTGAAAGTGGTTATTCGTGGACTACCGAATTACCCACCGGAAAATATCGTCGAGGAACTGAAACGACTTAACCTCAAGCTGATCAAGGTGTTCTCCACGAAGCGGGCCGAGACACGAGACCATCGTGATCTGCTCTATCTGGCCCACCTGGAGAAGGGCTCGGTCAAAAGGTATGACCTCTGCAAAGTGCGAGCTCTTGCCGTACCGACCCAAGATGCGTGACATCACGCAATGTACGAAGTGCCTTTCCTTCGGCCATGGGACAAGGAACTGTCGTATGAAACCGCACTGTGGCAAGTGTCCAGGAGCACATGTAACTTCCGAGCCCAAATGTACCAACTGTGGGTCAAACCACGATGGCCAAAACCGTGCCTGCCCCAAGCGCGCGGGATTTCTCGAAAGCCGGAGAAAGGCGTCCAAAAACTTCCCGGAGCTTCCCGCCGCTCAGGTACAGCGTGCCGAATCTGCCGCCACTCCAGTTGAACCATCGGCATGAAACGCGCCAGCTAGCATTTTCAGTTCAACAACGACTGCAACAGCCGCCACAGCGCACAGTGGCACAATTCTGTAAAAGACGGTCAAAAACATGTTCACCTTCATTTATCACCCTTTGTCATCATTTTATCAACTAGGTGTCTTGAGAAGAGTTGTTCAAAATATTAGTCTCTTTCAAAAAAACACGCGTAATCTCTCATAAGGGATTAACTACACTTTCGAATTCAAACTTTTTCCAGCTACGAGATAAGTTTCTAGAGCCTAACGTTAAAGAGATATAAATGGTTTTCTTTCAGCAATACCTTAAAACTGGTTGTTTGACATAATTAGTACTTTGTTCAAATTTGACGATTTCAAAGTGTTCTAAGATATTGTAGGAATTATCAAAATGCACATTTTTGCTGAACACACCAATGCTCTCTGATGACCACATTTTGATATATGGTGATTGAAGTGTCTGTGTGGCGTCATAATCAACCACCTCAAAAAGGGTGGGCGGGTCCTGGCGGGGTCTTAAACGGATTGTATTTGAAAGATTATCTAATGAACAAGTACACCTAAAATTTTCAGCGTTGGGTACTGAAGGGTACCTAGTAAAACGTCTGTTTGAAATAGTACAGATTATAAGCCAATTTATATTTCGCATGTGACGTAATGTTCAACAAACGTTAAAAATATATGCAGGTCCTGACGGGGTCTCAAATATATTGTATTTAAAGAGTATCTTATGAACTAGTTATCTTGAAATTTTCAGCGTTGGGTATCAAAGGGTACCTGGTCAATTCTCAATACAAAAAAGTTTATGAGAAGAAAAAAAATATGCTGAGAAGTGTAATATTATCTATTTGAAAAAATGGCTGTTATAGAATCCATTTTAATTTGAAAACAAAGCCCAAAACTAGACGTCACCAGGAAGATAGTTTGGGGTGATCCATAAATAAAGAAGTATATTTAAACCTATTTTGACTTCCTTTCTAGGATAATTTGTCTTTTTACAGAATTGTGCCACTGTGCAGCGCTATCAGTGCAAAACGTGCCTCCCCCATTTTGGGGAATCCGTGGCTAAGGCTCTATCTCAGCCCATGCGTCTGATGATGACTCGCTCTTCTCTGATGATCGGACCTGATGATATAATTCTTACAAGCAATGTACAGAGGGCTAAGTCGCTGCCGATCCAGAACAACAAATCGAACCAACATGGGCCCTGAATAAATCATTAACATCCTTCCACGCTTGTTCTTTTAAAAACAACGCCCTCTAGCTCATCGATTTCCTATCAGAGAAGGATATCGCCACAATCACAGAGACGCACCTCAAACTTATGGTGAATCTATATATCCACAACTTTCGGATTATAAGGCATGTAAGGTAAGATCGAGCCCACTCAAGGAGAGGAGGAGTTGCCATCACATTACGGCTTAACTTAGCTACCGCTCACTGCCCAGTTTCGGGCTGAATGTCATCAAGGCCATAGGAGTTGAAGTGAACACTTCCGCCGGCCCAATCACCATCATCGTGGCCTACTGCCCCAAGCAAACAAACACCAGCGACGGTTTGGCGGCATGAAGAATTCATCATCGCCGGTGACCTCAACGCTAAGCACCAGGCGTGGGGTAACACCTGAAGGAACCCTAATGGTACCATCGTCCAACAAGGTTTCGAGAAAGGACACTACACCATTCATTTTTTCAACCGTTTTCAAACTTTCAGGTGCAATTTCCATCGTGCTGATTGGGCGCAATTTCAGCAGTGCGTCGACTCATTCGTTGACTACGGCTCTCAGCCGAAGTCGTGTGAAGACAACGCCTGCATCAAATCGTCAATATCCCAGGCCCGGGGTCAACACGTGCCAGCTTCCAGATTGGTGAGTAACTCTCTGAACCTAGACAGATCTACCAAACATCTCATTCGACTCCGTAATATCATTCGACGCCAATACCAACGTTCTGGCTTCCCCTCACTTGAAAACCAACATTAATCGTCTTCAAAAAATCATACAAGCCAAGTTGATGGATTAAAAAAATCGAGAATTTGCCAACCATCTTCGCTCATTCCCAGACTGCACAAAGCCATTCTGGAAGATGACTAAAACTCTGAGACCTACTCCTCCTCTTTCCTCTCCCGATCAAAATACTGATCCATTGCTACTACTAACACCTGTTGAAATGGCCAATGCACTTGACCAGCACTTTGTGGATCCCCATAACCTAGGTCAGGCCATGGTGAGTTTGCATGAGCCTACCGTACTGGAAGCAGTGTCTAGAGTCGCTGAATCTCCCATAGTTGTTCCTGATGAGTTAAGAATAACTGCAGAACGAGGTGATCACAGCCATCAGAACAACCAAAATCATGAAGGCCGCTGCTGTCGATGAAGTACTCAACCTTGAGTCGAAAAATTTAAGCGTTGTCTTTTTTGTTCACCTGGCCGCGGTCTTCAACTAATGCTTGGGGCTTGGCTATTTGCCGTCTCGTTCAAAGTTAGTTAAAGTTATCCCAATCCATAAGTCTGGCAAAGACCTGGTAAGTATTAAGTATTTAGCCACCTCAATCGGGAGCGCCTGTGAAACTCCTCGACTACAATGGCCTCAGGGTCGGCACGCTCACCGGACAATGTTCCTCGAAGCAGGGAATAATCGCACTGAGTAACATAAAAACTCCTCGAGCACTTCACATTCACAATTTGTATTTATCTCCCACATTCTTAATGTCTATCTGACCTTCTGTTCTTCGAGGCTCCTTGCAGTTTCACCACCACGTATCCACGTAGACTGCTCCTCTTGACGGCTGGTTTTCCTACTGGTTCGGGTTTCCAGTTCCGACGATGCGCGTTTGCTCTTCCGAATGTTGATGGGGTAAGGATGGCGATGGCTTCTCCTTACTACCGTCCTGGGCCACCGAGTATGTTGACGGCCTCGGAATGATGGATAGTGTGATGCCCTAGGAACGGTGCAGCCTTCCGGTACGTCTAACGGGGATTCCAGGGACTCTGTACAAAAATACAGCGGAGTTCTAACGGACAAGTAGTTTGCGTTAAGACTTTTGTCTTCCATGGCAGTTACGGGCAAGTTACCTGCTGTTCACTGTTTAAGTGCTTCTACTGATGTGCACTAATATCTTTGCTTTCGCTTTCGTAAAGGATTTTGTGTTTTCCACTAGGATGGAGGATTATCGACCGTTCAACTTGATGGTTTACTAATAATTAAAACCTATCGAGCTGGATATGAGAGTCTAATGGGTCATGGGGTCACCGCCCTCAGCATACGGCCAGTGACCCAAGCTAATCGCATTCATTGTGCTTGTTATTGCGCAGTTCGCAATGGCTTTCTCTATCGCCACCTCTCATGGCCGCCCAAAAGAGTCGTTTTCCGTCCATCTGGTGGTGGGTTCTGTAGACTTCGGTGGAGTGGTGGCTGCGTTCTGTGGTAACGATATCTGCGTTATCAGGGAGTTTGATGACGGAGAAAACTACAACCACATGCGACCACTTCCTGCACATGTATTCACAAATACACGATATTGAATACGAAATTCTCAAAAACACTCGGAACTGAAACGCGAACACTTACAGACCCTATCAGTACAAACAGCTATCGCCCCATCAGCTTATTATCCTCCATCTCGAAGCTATTCGAAAATTTGATCCTCAGCCGTCTGCTGGAATTCTCAAACCAAAATAACATATTCCTCCCAGAGCACTTCGGATTTAGGATAGGTTATTCCACAGCCACCAGTGGTCAAGGGTTACTAACATCTTAAGGCGGAACAAGTCCATTTCAAAAACATCTACCATGGCATTGTTGGACGTCGAGAAGGCGACCGACAACGTCTGGCATGATGGTCTTGTGTAAAAGCTGCATCGATTCAACTTCCCGATCTTCCTCTTGAAAATCATCAAAAATTACCTAGCGGACAGACGATTCCAGGTCTTCCTGAGTGATTCCTATTCCGATGTGTTCAATGTTGACGCTAGGGTCTCCCAGAGAGCCTCCTAGGTCCCATATTGTTCAACATCTTCACGTCAGATACTCCTCCCCTACCGGGTGGTGGTATTTTGTCTATGTTCGCAGAAGACACTGCCATCATCTGTAAGGGTCGAGTAATTCGAGCTCTGACACGTAAACTCCAGGAAGCCCTAATGTTCTGTCCAACTATTTCAACATCAAGAGGTCACTATACACTCTTTCCAACAGAAGGTCCTCCCTAATTTTTAAAAATAGGCTTGCTATCCACACGCAAATCATCCTACCGGTGAATGAATACGCTTTGCCAGTCTGGAAGTCATGCGCCAAGTCCCACCATACCAAACTACAAATTATTCGAAATAATCTCCCGAGAATGATTCTGACCAGTTCCCCGAGGACTAGAATCTTCGAGACCCATCGCCTGGCTGGTCTTCACGTTTTTGAAGAACGGAGAACATCAAACCTGGCTAGGTTCAGAGAGTCCTGTGCCAGATCTTCTCACCAGATCTTCTCACCAGATCATCCGTGATCTCACACGTTAGTTTTAAGTTTGTAAAAAGTAGTTAGGTAGGTTATCAAACTCTCTCTTAATTTAAAATCAAACGCTCACTCTTGAGGTAAAAAAAATATTAACGATTGGATTAACCAAATAAATAAAAATTTCAAATAGATTAAGTTGCAGCTAAAGCTACCGGGCCTCTCTGGCTTACCAGTTAAAATGAAAACCATTTGTAAAAACAAATTCCATGAAAATAAATAATTTAAGCTAAAAATAAAAAATAAAATGCTGTAATTTAATTTGAATTCATACTTATAATAGAAGAAGACTAGAAGTTAACTAATGCCTAGGATTACTAAAAATTAGATTGCTTACTTTAATATATTGTTTGACCTAAGTACAGAGCTATTGTTCACCGGAACTACATTATCGAAGGCACCACGTGAATGTGGTTTCAAATTGCCAAGCAAACTCAGTATTTACTTCGTATGACCGATCAGAACTTGCAAGCGACGAGGCATTGAGTCCTCGATAAAAGATACTGAGATATTTTCTCGTGTTTCTTTTATTTCAAGCTGGTTTTTGTTTGATATGTTGAGATCCTTCAATCGCCGCTTGATTCACCCCAAAGGTTTTCGATGGTATTCATATCACAGAGAACAGACGTTCATCTTCGGTCTGCTACTTGTGTAAAACTTTAAACCGACATTTCGAATGTATGTCGTTATGCTCCTGGTAGGCGGCGCTGCAGTTGTGCGATAACTGTCATGTTAATGTTTATCAATAAATAGCCTAGCACATAACCTGAAATTTTTTGTTATTTTTGTCTCTGCATTTGCTTTTTATACCGGCTGCCCATATTTACTTTTACACACGTTTTTATAAAAAGGGTATATGGACATCAATGTCTGTTCTCTGTGTTCATATATCGTGACTGTGGTGGCGTCCACGTCAAAATTTCAACAAACAAAGCAATGTGCCAAAAAATCCGTCTCCTAACCCATTGTTCTGAAATATTCAATGTATCAAACGGAAAATCTTTTCTTTGTTTTGTTTTGTTTTGTTCACCAACTTCAACTTTCGCTCGAAATCCAAATTACCCCTTCTTCAGACCCTCTATAAGATTTTGTACAACGTTGAAACCGCCAAGTGTTCGTACATTGATCCATGCCTGCTTCAATTTTTGATCTGATTTGACTGTCTTGTGATGTTTGTGTAATAGATCTTCCTCGACAATACTATAGACTGTTCCGATAATTATAAATACACTAATGATTAGCCATCAGTTCAAAATGCGTGCAGTATTCAACCAACTTTCGGCTGCGTCCTGTTGTTTACATCCAAATTAATCTGATGTTGTCATTTTTTCAATTTTTCGCACGGAAGTTTGAACATGCGCGGTCTTTACCCGAGCAAAGAAAACGGATTGTGCACAAAGGGTCAGTGGTCTTACGATCAGAAAACTGACTAAGGAAGAAGGTGAGAGTGCCAAAGCAGTTCAACCCGCATTAGGGAAGTATCAACGACAGTGCTGTTTTGTAGATTCCCGAGACGGGGAGAAAACCCGGTCCCGCTGACCCTACAATCGACAGAAACGTAAGGGACTATTTCAAATTCAAGCGTCATCCATCAGCATCAGTCCAAAATGTGGCGAAGAAGCTAAGTACTTCGGCGACTAATGTTATGCGATGCTAAGG